>RJWM01017019.1:0-44102 GCA_004363535.1 Dasyprocta punctata | reverse complement strand
TTTTCTTCATGATTCAGTCTTGGTATGATGTTACTATCCAAGAATTTATCCTTTCTTCTAGAATATCAATATTTGTTGACCGATAATTGTTCTCTAATGACCCTTTTGTATTTCTACAATGTGACTTGTATTCTTTCTTATCTCATTATATAAAGAGAAGTTCTTTTTCTTAGTCTAGCTTTGTTTATCTTTTTTTTTTTTATTTTAGACAAAAGGAAAACAAGAAATCAAAACATAACAATTTCACCCCAACCAACAAAACAGCAACAATCATCAGCATGTTGGATATTCCTGAAAATTATTTAAGGCAAAAAATACAGACATGAAACATTATCTAGCAAATTGTTAACACAGTTGTTTTCAAATGAACATTTCACATTAAAAAAAAAAAATCTGAAGGTGCCCCTGAAAAAATTACATTTTACAGCTGGGCGTGGTGGCACACGCCTTTAATCCCAGCACTCGGGAGGCTGAGGTAGGAGGAGCGTTGTGAGTTCGAGGCCCAGCTTGGGCTACAACGCAAGTGCAAGACTGGCCTGAGCTACATAGTGCGACCCTGCCTCAAAAAACCAGGGCCGGGAGTTTGGCTCAGTGGCTTAAGCACCTACCTGCCTGGCAGGCGTGAGGTTCTGAGTTTGATCCCTGGTGCCACAAAAAAAAAAAATTACATTTTACTCAAAATTCTTTTTCTCTGTCACACTAAATTTTTTATATACATAGATTTTGTTTCAGATGACATGATACTCTACCCAGAGGTTCCAAAGAACTCCACACCTGTCTTTTTGTGACAGCAATGTATTGAGGTCTCCCAATACAGTTGTATTAAGGCTTACTTGATTTTTCATGTCGATTAATAATTGTTTTATATAACTGGGTGGACTAGTATTTGTTGCATTATTATCTCTTCCTCTTAGATTGTTCCCTTACCAATATATAATGACCTGCTTTGTCTGTCTTAATCAGTCTTGGCTTAAAATTAACTTTATCTGCAAATAGAATAGCTACCTCTGCTTTTTTATGGACTCCTATTGCATGGATTATTGTTTTCCATCCTTTAACTTGCGGTCTGTGAGTATCTTTTTGAATTAAATGTGTTTCTTGTATACAGCATATTGTTAGATCTTACTTCTTGATCCATTCTGCCAGCCTGTGTCTTTTGACTAATGAATTAAGACCAATAATATTGATGGTTAAAACTGATAGATATTGACGTATCTTTATCGTGTTGTTTTCTTTTTTCCTGGTGGATTCCTTGTATTGGGATTCGCGGAGCTATAGTACTTATCATCCCTTTCTAAAATGTCCTTCAGAATATTTTGGAGTGCTGGTTTAGTGGTCATGAATTTCCTCAACTGTTCCTTATCATGGAAGTATTTTGTTTCTCCCTCTATTTTGAAAGATAGTCTTGCGGGATACATCAATCTGGGTTGAAAGTTGTTTTCTTTTAGAACTTGGAGTACTTCACTCCAAGCTCTCCTTGACTTGAGAGTTTGTGATGAGAAGTCCACTGTAATTCTGATGGGCTTTCCTTTATAGGTGATTTGTTTCTTTTCCCTAACAGCTTTTAAAATTTTATTCTTGTGTTGAGCTTCTGGAATCTTGACTATGATATGCCTGGAAGTAGTTTTTTTTTTTTTTATCATTGCTAATTGGAGTTCTGTATGCCTCACTTGTTTGTATGTCAAATTCTTTTTCTCTACCATGAAAATTTTCTGACACGATGTCTGTAAGGATGTTTTTAATGTCATTTATAGTATCTCCTGCTTGTTCACTGACTCCAATTAATCTTAAGTTATTTTTCTTTGTCTCGTCAAGCAACTGCTGGATTAATATCTCATGATCCCTTGCTAGTTTTGAAGAACCTTTCTTTTCCTGGTCACTAACTGTGAGCCTGTCTTCAATATCTGAGATCCTGTCCTCACATTGGCTTAATCTTGTTTAAATACTTTCAATAGAGTTTCTATTCTCCTGGATATATACTTGAATCTGCTTTATGGAATCCGTTTGCTTCCTGTGTTGTCCTTCCATAATGTTTAAGCTCATTTATTTTTTTGTCTGTATCTGCCCTAACATCACTAAGCATGATGTATATTTTGGTAATCTCTATGGTTATTTGAAAGATTATTTCTAATTTCATTTTTTCCAAAGGCTCATTCAACTGCTTTGTTAGCACTTCTAAGAAACTTTGTAGGGGGCCTTTGGATTTTCCAGCCTCATTGCCCCCTGGGTTTGCTTTTGGTGAACTGGGTGTCTGGGGTTGTGACCTGTTCAAGTGTCTTCTCATTTCTTTTCTTTTTTAGTTTAATTCCTAAAGTGATACCTGTTAGTTGCCTGCAGTGAGTTACTTTAATGGTGCTATTAAGGACTTCAGGTGATGAGCACTTCCTGGGGATATCTTCCAGGTGTAACTGGTTCCTGGGCTCCGAGTCTATTGGAAAATCCCGCCTCCTCAGTTTGTCAGAGATGAGAACACCGCTCGCCTAGCCCAGTCCCTAGTTCCTTGGCACCATGCCCCAGCCCTCTCTGCGACCCCCAGTCAATCCCAGTCCTGGACTAGCAAGGCAAACAGCTGTCGAGTTCAATTGAGTCAGTTCTGGCTGCAGTGGCACCCACAGCACCAAACACAGCCAACAAAACAGTAAACTGATCCAACCCCTGATTTACAACCCCCAACCATATAAACTGAATTTATATCTATACAACAGGATGCAAAACAATCATATACAATACTTAGGTTCACAAAATGTCAATTCTGTCCCCAAGAGTGAGGACCCAAAATGAATTTAAGAAAAAGCAGAAAAGTGGGAAAAGGGAAAAGAGACTGCAAGTAGTTTGGAGAACAAAGATGGGTCCACCAACTCAGGGAAACCACTGCAGAAGATTGAAGGAAAAGAAAACCAAAGAGACAGAAAAGAGAACAGAACAAGACCAGGCCCAAAGGGAGGGCAGAAACCACACTCACACTAAAAAAAAAAAAGAGTCCACTTCCAGGGTTCTCTCTGAATTCACTGGTAAATAACCTGCGGAGACAGCAACCCAAATCATGGCACTGTATCTCCACAAGCCAGCAATGTTCATGGATGGAGTAGTAGACAACCTTAGCAGGCCTGCCCTGAGAGCAGCTTCCTCGGGCTCGCAGCCATCCAGGCAGTCTCCGCGGGTCTGTGCCCAGCTAGGAACTGCTGGGAGAAGCCAGCAACAGTTTTAGCCCCAGGCATATCTGGCCTGACTTAGGAATGGCTTCCGGGAAATCGCTTTCCCGCGGGAGGACTAAGCCCTCCGTACTCAACGCCAGCCAGCACAGTCCTCCACGCTTGCCGCTCTCCTCCACTGGGGAATGATTCCTCAGAGGTCCAGGGTCACCAGCCACCACCAACACCGCGACTGTGCACCACACCGGGGGCTCCAACAGCTTCCCTCGCACAATGAGTCTGGCTCCGGGCGAAGGCTCTGCCAGCTACCACCTTCTTCTTAGTTGAATTTTTTTCCTTTTGCTCTTTCTGTGGGTTTTGACTCAGACTTCAGGCTCTTCCTGGGTCAAAGGAACCCGTCTCCCTCCTTTCTGTCTTCCTCAAGATGGTGTGTTCCCAAGTCTAGACAGTGTCTCTCAGAGAGGCTGTTTTCCCTGTATCCCACTACTCCACCATCTTCCCGGAAGTCAGCTTTGTTCATCTTATCTGAAAAATTTCTTGTTTTTTGTTGATCCTTCGTATTGATTTTTAGTCTGTACTTAACTTGCTTTATTATTTCTTTCCTTGTGCTTTGAGGTTTGGTGTATTATTTCTTGTTCCTTGAAGTACAAGAATAAGTTGCATCCTTCCTTCCTTCCTTCCCTCCCTCCCTCCTTCCCCTTTCCTTTCCTCTACCCCTTCCTCTTCCCCTTCTTCTCCTTCTTCTTCTCCCTCCTGCTTCTCCTCCTCTTCTTTGTTTTTTCTGGTGGTGGTGGTACTGGGAATTGAACCTAGGGCTTTCATGATGTGTTTTATTCCCAACCCTTTTTAAATTTTCTTATTATGAGACAAGGTCTTACTAAGTCACTAAATTGCCCAAACTGGACTCGAACTTGTGATTCCCGTCTCTTAGCCTCCCAGAGTGTCTACTTTCTTGATGTAGAACTGATTACTATAAATATTACTGTTAGTGTTGCTTTTGCTGTATTCTGTAGGTATTGTCATTTGCCATTATCATTTGTCTCATGAAATTTTCAAATTTCCTTCTGAACTTCTTTATTGATTCATTTGTTATTCAGAAGGCAGTTGTTTTCCATGTATTTGTACAGTTTCTAAAGTTTTTTTTTGTTGTTAATAATTTTGTTTTGTCACATTGTGATCAGAAAAGATGTGTTTTTAATTTTTAAAAATTTGTTGAAAGCTGGGCGTGGTGGCACATGCCTTTAATCCCAGCACTCAGGAGGCTGAGGTAGGAGGAGCGTTGTGAGTTTGAGACCAGCCTGGGCTACAAAGTGAGTTCAAGGCCGACCTGAGCTACACAGTGCGACCCTGCCTCAAAAAAACCAGTGCTGGGAGTTTGGCTCAGCGACTTACGCGCCTATCAGGCAAGCTCGAGATTGTGAGTTCAATCCCCGGTACCCCCCAAAAAAAAAAAAATTTGTTGAGACTTCTTTGTGGCCTAACATGATTAAACAAGCAGAATGATAGAATGTTCTGTAGGTGACTAGTAGGGTCATTGATTCAGGATGTAGTTTAACTCTGCTATTTCATTGTTGATTTCCTAACTGGTTAATCTGTTCATTACTGAAAATGGGTGTTAGAGTCTCCAGCTATCTGGGGCATTTTTCTGTTATTTCTTTAAGTATTTTACTTCTGGCATTTCAAGTCCCTCTTGAACCCCAGTAACCTGAATATTTACTCTTAAGTTTTTAATGCTGTGCTATAATTTGTGTAAGTTTTCTTTGTGCCTCATTTTTCTTTTTCTCTGTGTATTTTCAAGTAACCTATCTTTGAGCTCACTGATTGTTTCTTCAGTTTATTTGATTTTTGCCTAGGATGCCTTGTATCAGTAGTGATGAACCTCTGGCACGTGTGCTGCAATGGGCAGGCAGAGTCCTCTTGGTCAGCATGTAAACAAGTCACACTGGCATACTCCAGCAGCTGAGCATTCACATTTCATTGCAGTGTTGGTACTTTGCAATAAATAAGTGGGTTTTGGGTTGTAGTTTGGGCACTCGGGTCTCTAAAAGTTTTGCTATCACTGCTTTATATCACACTGTTCATTGTATTTTCAGCTTCAGGATTTCTGTCTGATTTTTAAAATCATTTCGGTTTCTCTGTTAAGTTTCTCTGATGAGTTAAAATTATTTCTTATTTTTTTTTAAGTTCAGTGAGTTGCCTTAAAACATTTTGAGTTTCCCGTGTTGCAGTTGTTTTCTTATGGTTTGGAGTGTCTTTATTTTGTTCATGAGATGAGGTCATGATACCCTGAAAGTCATAATGCTTGTTGGGATGCAACAGTGTTTGTACAGGGAAGGCTTAGATATTTATTGTAGTGTATAATCTGGTTTGCTTTGATTGTGCCCATCCTTCCAGAGTACAGTATCGAGGGTCTTTATTTTCACTGAAATTGTGGTCATTGCCACTATTTCAGCAGTAGAGGGCGCCTCAAGCCCAAGTTTATCACAAATCAGTGGTTGGTGTTTTGTTTCAGATGAACTTGGGGAGTGCCTAAAAAGGGTAGTCTGTTTCTGCTATTTCTGTAGGTCCCCATCTGGGTGAGGTTGGATCCAGATGCCTTGGCCATAGTTAACTGGCTTGTGTTTAGGCACTACAGGACTGCTCCCAGCACTGAGCCTTACCAGGTGGGGTCTGCCCTTTGACTCCAAAACAATGACTTGTGTCTACTTCCATTTTTTTCCTTGAAATGGCTATAACTCTTCATGTTGTACTGCCTGGGGTTGGGGAAGTAAATGGGTAGATAAGCAGTCATATTGCCATCTCAGCTGTTTTGTGCCCGGATCCCCTTGAGATCAGCACAGCACAGGGGAAGGATAAATATTGCACTGAAGTGTCCTGCCATCCGGTGTGGTCTGTTTGTGCCCTGGGTTGCCAGTGCTGGTGCTAAGCTGGGTTTCACCTGAGGCTCATGGCCACAGGAATCAGCATGTTTCTGGGGGCTCACCCAGTACCCAAACTGCACCTGGCAGTGTTGTGGAACTAAACACAAGTCTGTCTTGTAAAGCTTGTAGGTTTCTATCTGTCTGGCCATGTGTCAGGTATAGAGGCTCCATTCATGCACTCTGGCCTTAGGAGAACGGAGATGGGGCTCTGTATAGTACTGAATTTCACACCATGTCCCAGGAGCTAGTTGAAGCACTTTAAGGTGTATTTATTAACTCATTTAATCATCATAATCCTGTGACAGTATTATTCCATTTTTCACATGAAAAAACAGAGACATAGCTCTTAATTATAGAATTAAGAGAATGTAGTCTTAATTTTTTATTGATGTATAAAATCTATATTGAGCATCAGTAGATCAATGTAAATTATATATATAAATGAATAGAAAACAAAGAGTACATCTAAGCAATTTACAAAAAATTACCATTATGGTATTCAATCCCTTTAACAGTGAAATGAAATTTAGAAGGACCATCGTATTTTGATTAAGTTAGCATAAATTAAGAAGTCTGACAGTGCATACCAAGGATTGATAACAAAGCGAGGCAATAAGAATTTTTATGTACTACTAATAGAAGTAAAAATTTGTACAGTTACTTTGAAGGCTAATTTGGCAGCTTGTTAGAAAAGCTCATATGTGTATGTGTTCGTGTATTATAGTAGCATTGCTTTGTCATGACAAGAATCAGAAGCCAATTCAATGAAAAAGAAATTGAAAAACTGGCATTGTTCATGCACTAGAAAACAATTTAGATAAACCAAGTAGAGTTACATGTGTCAACATGAATAAGTCTCAGAAATAGTAGTGATATAGCTGGGCGTGGTGGCGCACACCTTTCATCCCAACACTCGGGAAGCTGAGGTAGGAGGAGCGTTGTGAGTTCGAGGCTGGCTTGGGCTACAACGCAAGCGCAAGGCCAGCCTGAGCTACATAGTGTGACCCTGCCTCAAAATATCTAGGGCCAGTAGTTTGGCTCAGTGGCTTAAGTGCCTGTCTGGCAGGTGTGAGGTTATGAGTTCGATCCCCGGTGCCGCAAAAAAAAAAAAAAATATAGTAGTGGAATGACAGAGCCATAGAGTATTTTTAGGAAACTTTCAAACTAATAGTGTGTAGTAATCTTATGGTTTTGGTTTGCATTTTCATAATAAAATGATGATTGACTTTGTGCATCTTTTAATATGCATGTATGCCATCAGTATATATTCTTTGGTAAAGTGTTTGTGCCTATCTTTTATGCATTTTTAAATCATTTTTATTTTTTGAGGGTTTTGTATTCTGGTTACAATTTCCTTGTCAGGTGTATGATACATAACTTGTGACTTGTCTATTTAATTTCATAACAGTCTTTCAGAGGATAGAAGTTCTTAATTTTGATGAAATTCAACTTAACATTTTTCTGTTATGGGTGGTGTTTTTAGTAGTGTATATAAATTTTGTTTAACTAAAGGTTATAAAGACTGCCTCTTAAGTTTTCTTTTAGTAGTTTTATAATTTGAGGCTTTTTATCTTTACATTTATACAGTAATCTGTTCTGAATTAATTTACATATCAAAATGTAGATTGAAATTTGTAGTTTTACAATTTGGTATCTAGTTGTTTCACCATCATTTATTGAAAAGATTGTTCTTTTTTTACTGAATTGCTTCTGGACCTTTGTCAAAAACCAGTTGACCCCATTTATTTGTGGGCCTGTTTCTGGACTCTATTCTGCTTCCTTCATCTTTATGCCAGTACTACACTTTTTATTGTCGTAATTGTTGGTCAGCTTGAATCAGGTGGTTTAAGTACTAACACTGCTATATTAAATCATTTTGAATCATACACTGTATGTCTTCTAACAGCTTGTAAATTTCTAAAATAAAAGTGATACTTTTTATTGGGATTGCATGGAGTGTATAGCTTTATTTTGGAAGAATTGTTGCTTTTAAGGTTACAATGTTAGTACAAATAGTAATTTTTAAATTTATATTTTCAGCTTAAATTAGTTAATATATGGAAATACAGTTGATTTTTTATGTTCATCGTATGTCCTGCACCCTAACTAAACCTATTTTTTAATTCTAATAGCTTTTTTTGTAGGCCACCAAATTTTCTGCATAGACTGTCATGTTACTTACTGGTAAAGACAGTTTACTTACTCCTTTGTAGTACAGATGCCTTTTATTTTGCTGTTTTCCTCGTGGTCCTGGCCAGATGTCCGTCCAGTAATCATACGTTGAATGGAAGTAGAGAGAGCAGAGAGCAAACTCCTTTTGTTATTCTGTATCTTAAAAATAAAGCATTTAGTTTTTCACTTTTAGTACTGCTATCTGTAGGTTTTTATAAACACTGTTTTTAAGACTGAGGAAATTTCTTTCATTTCTAGTTTATTGAAGTATCTTCATAAGGATTGGGTATGGATTTTCTCAAGTGCTTTCTTTTTATCCTTTTAAGAGATTGAATCATACTGACTGATTTCCAGTTGTTAACCTGATAAGCAAACCCCAGTTGGTTATCACATGGCCACTGTCCTATTGTCATACTTATATTATGGTTAGATTTGCTAAGTGTTTGTTAAGAATTTTTCAACTGCATTTATGAGAAATAATTGTCCTATATTTTTATTTTCTTTAAATGTCTTTGTCTTGTTTTGGTATCAGAGTAATGTTGACCTAACCCCTTATAATTTTTTGGAAAAGATCATGTAAGGTTGGTATTCTTTACCTCTTAAATGTTTGGCATAATTCAATGAAGTTATTTGCACCTGCTGCTTTCTTCGTAAGATTTTTAAACTACAAATTTAATTTCTTTAATATATATAAAACTGTTCAGTTACTCAAAGCATCAGTTCACCTTAAGGGAACTTTGGTATTTTTGTTTTTTAAAGATATTTATAGTTTATTTACTGAAGTGATGAATTCATTGGAATAAGTTTTTGATGATATTTCCTTATTGTTTTTGGTATTTGTGGAAACTAGTAATATGACTTCTTTCATTCCTGACAACAGTAATTTTTTTTTCCTGATCAATCTGGCTAGAGGCTTACTCGTTTTATTACTTCCTCCAAGAACCAGCTTTTGGTTTCATTAATTTTTCTCTAATGTTTTTCTGTTTTGTATTTCACTGACTTCACTCTTTATTTTTTTTATTATTTTTTTTTTCTTAGTTGAGTTAAATTTGCTCTTCTTTAGCTCTTTTTTTTTAAAGTGGGATGTTTAATTTCAGACCTTTGCTAATATGGACATCTAGTCATAAATTTCCTCCTAAGTACAACTGTAGCTGCATCCTGAAGATTTTAGTATATTGTGTTTTAAGTCAGTTCAGAATAGTTTCTCTTTGGTTTCTTTTGGCTCAAAGGCGATTTAGAAGTTATGTAGTCACCAAATATTTGGGGTCTTTTTAGGTATCTCGATTATTGGTTTCAGATTTGATTGCATTGTGGTTGGAAAATATATTTTTTATGATATGGATACTTTTTAAATTTATTGAATTAAGTTTTATGCCAGAATATGATTTATCTTAATAAATGTTTTATGTACACTCGAGAAGAACATATGTTGTGTTGGGTGGTATTAGATGAAGTACTATGGTCTATAAATATCAGGTCCACTTGGCTATGTTGCTTAAGTATTCTATATCTTTATCAGTTTTTTGTCTACTATTATGCATGGATTTTGTAGTATAAACAGGAGTAGGTTGAGAAATTGAATTTAGTCTTTCGGCTTGTGAAGGTTAGTATGTTCACAGTGGGGCTGTAATTTGTAAGTCTTGCTGCTGGATGCCTTGAACTACTGGTGGTACATGCATGACTGTCCCATTGAGTGGCTTTTTAAATTAATTTTATTAGTAAAAAGACCAATAAAAGTGATTAAATCTGTTTGTACCACCAGTACTGATAAGACCATCGTGCATGTACCACATGTGGTTTAAACCTACAGGAATGTGTCAGGGGTGCCTGTTGGACATCAGTGAGCAAAGGAAGAGGATGAGCTTTGTGATAAAAAGACTGATGAGGGGTAAAGGTTGAGTAGTTACTAAGAAGACCAAGAAGAGAGTTGTGAATGCCAAGATTTAAATGGAACTTCTCACAGACTTCCAGCTTTATACATCAGGGTTATCCTGTTACATTAGGGTTGAGCTTGTGCAGTTTGAAAATCTGAAGTCTAAAATGCTTCAGAATCTGAAACATTTTGAACACCAGTGTGATGGCACAGTGGAAAATTCAACACTTCACGGGTGGACACTAAAAAACATTAAGTTACCCTCAGGCTACCTATATAAGGTATATATAAAACATAAATGAATTTTATGTTTAGACTTCCGTATGTCCAATCTCTCCGATATCTCATTGTGTATATACAAATATTGAAAAAAAATCCCAAATATTTCTTGTCTCAAGCATTTCAGATAGGAGAAATAGTACCTATAAGATGCACTACCCTGGGAGGTCATTTTGAATGGAGACCACAGATAGATTTGACAAGGCAAAATCAATTGATAAATAATGTAGAAAACAGTTACAAGAAAGTAAGAGTAATTTTCCTATTTTTATGAGGGATTTAATTTTCTCAGCATGACTACTAACATTTCTTTCACTAAATGGTTTTATCAACAACAGTACTATCAAAATGAATATTATGAGCTTACTCTGTGTCAAATACTATTAAAAGACTTTACATTTTTAATATTTTATTCTAATCACAAGAAAGTAAATACTGGTAATATTGTCCTTATCTTACAAACAAAGAAATTGAAGGCTTATGAGGTTAAATAAGATCTTAAAGGTTTGCTCAACCAGGAAATGGTGAAGCAACAATTTGAGCATATGGTATTTTACAGTGCATGTATTAAGTGATTTTGTGTTTTGACTCTATAGTAAAATAAAAAATACCTTTGTTCAGTGTTTTACTCAAATAGCCTTTATTCAATCAGTGGCTGTCAAACCACTTTGACCATGACACAGAGCAAGATAACCCAGTGTGTACATATGAATGTATGTATGTATGTGGGAGTATGTGTGTATATTTCTTAAAACTATAGTTGAATTTTCCTAATGCATTGCAATCAGTGTTGAAGAACATCGCTGTATGTCAGGAGATTTACAGACCAATATGAAGCAAGGGAGGTGGAATGTGAGTTACTTTCATATGTGTAATAATACTATGTCTGATATAAAATTGATTACAGAAAGTTGACTTTTTTGAAGTAGACTTGAGGAGTGATTTTTGTTTTGTTTTGTTTTAAAGCTCTCTGATCCTTCTGATTTACCAAGGAATGCCTTTAGAATTTTTACCATTCTTGTGGAATTTTTATGTATTGAACATATTGATTATGCTTTGGAAACAGGACTTGCTGGTAAGTATGTTTATGTTAAACTTTCTGTTTCCTTTGCTCCTGTTTGTTTAAATTACATGTACAGTGTTGTTTCATGTATCATTATCTTTTTATGTTGAATTCTGTTCAGTGCAATGAGTTTTGAGCTTCTGTAATACAAGGATTTGCCAACTGCTAAAAACTACATAGACAGGTTCTCTCACACTATTTACATCCAGTGAGGTAAGGTAATGCGCAACATATATCACTGTGGTGTGTCACGAAGTATATGACAATGTTATAAGTTATAAAATGTCAGGAGCAGAAGTGAAGGTGAGAACCTTTCTGGTTGGGAATTCAGGAAGTAAGATCTAGACAGAACATTCAAATGATAAGTCTGAGAAGGAATAGACTATTACTATTAAATTTTTTCATTTTTTTCTCTCAATCTTTTGAACGTCCTACTTATATTAATACTATAGTGACCTCTTCTCTGAGTTCTGCTCTCATTAATCTAGTTACCCACTTGACCTCAACAGCTGTACAGTGAGCACCTCAGATTTAAAATATACAAAATGAAACTTTCTTTGTCCTACACTTGTTCCTTTCCCATATCTTTAAAAGACTTTGCCATTTACCTGTTGCTCCAACCCCAAATCCAGGAGTTGCCTTAAGTCTTCCTTTTCATCAACCTGTGTAGCCAGTCCATTCATTAACAAATCCTTCAGTGTAGTTCGATACTAACTAAAGTTGATTTGCTTTTCTTCATCTGGGTTAGTGCACCCCAGTTGAAACAATGTCGTCTTGTAACTGGTTAAACACTCCAATTCAACCTTGTCATCTCATATCCATTCTTGCCTTTCCAAGTTACTGACTTCATGTAGTGCCCAGTTTAATTACCATTTCCTTGTTGGAAAGCCTTTAGTTACTTATAACTCTTAGAGAGAAACCAACTCTTTAGGGAAGCCTGACTTGATCTGCATCTTAACATACTCAACCATATCTCATACTGCATTTCACCAGTGACTCTGGTCTTCACTCTTTCTCCTCACTTAGACTTTCTGTTCTTAGTGTTCTCTTCCCTACACCCCTTTTTCCTCAGTTCAAGATCTCAGCCTGCATTGCAATCTTTTGATCTCAACTAAGATGCCACCTTCTCAAAGAGGCCTTTGCTAGTCATCCTGGCTGAAGTAGCATTCCTCTCAGCCCAGTTACTCACCTGATTAACTTTAATATCATGTTTATCACAATGAAACATATTCACTTGTTCATATCTGCATCCACTTAGCAGAGCTCATTCATCTAACACTTATTACATGACTATTCCTGGACACATGGAGTTTGCATTCTTGTAGAAATAATAGGTAAATGATTAGGAAGTGCAATGAAGAAAAATAAGACTGAGTAAGGGGCAGAGAGGAGTAATCAGGAGATGAGGTAAAAGATACAGAAATAAAAAGCTTAAGACCTCTCTGAGAATACATAGGAATCACAGAGCTGAATCGAGATGAGAGAGTAAACCTAATGGTTAAAACAGTAGTGTTCTAAGTAAAACAGTAGAATGTGAGCTCTTATGGAAGGATTAGTATTTATTAAGTGCTGTACTGTAACATCTAGAAAGCGCATAGATGCTCAGATAATCAGTATTTGCTATATAAAACACCATTCTGTAAAGTTTCTCATAATGAACCAAAATTAGCCATAATTCAGTCACTTTGGTTTATTCTTCCCTTTTATTTTCATACTGCCACTCTCCTGATGTGAATGAACATTTTTGACTTAATACTGCCAACCCTTGACATCACTAACATTTGCCATTTGCAAATGACTTAATGTGGTAATATGTATTGGAATAGTAATATATCAGAGATACAAAGATTAAATAAGATGATGAATTTAAAAATATGAATTTTAATATGTCTGGTATGAAGGATTGGTGATTTAGCTAGTACAGAAACCTAGAATATTCGTTTTAATGGCGTATTCTCAATTCAGTAGGGCTTAGGAAATTTCCTTGTAGGATGTAAAGGTTAGTATTTTCCATGCAGTTAGTTAGTACTCACTAGCATTGTTTCTTTTTTTTTTTCTTGTACATTTTATTTTATTTTATTTTATTTTATTTTTTTATATTTTATTAATAATAAAAGACAAGACAAAAGAGAATCCCCCATACTTGCTACATTGCCCACTGTAAAGTGATGCTTGGGTTGCTGACCAGAGGCCTGGGCAAATCTACAAAACAAAAGTTGGTTGATGTTCCTTGGTACTAGCATTGTTTCTAATGTTTGTGTAAAATTCTGTCAAGCACATAGAATGTGATAATACCCTATTATTAGATATCTTGCATCTTTTCAGGTTTTTAGTAATAATAACTGTGCTATTACTAATATTGTGGAATTTAAATATTTTCCTTATTGTGAGTTATTTTCTTTAGGTAAATGTCAGAAGTGAAATAAAATACTAGAATTTCACCCAGAAGTGAGATTAACAGGTCAAAGCATGTTTGTTTCAAAATTTTGATACACAATTTATTTTCATTTCAGTGTAAACTTTCCCAAAAGAGTTTTCCCTACCAATTTATACTGCTGCTACCATCTGCATATACCAGTTTTTCTGTATATGGTAATTCCTTAAAAGCTTTAATGACTTAGTGGTTAAAAGCATACAGCAGCTGGGCATGGTGACTCACACCTGTAATCCGAGCACTCAGGATGCTGAGGGAGGAGGATCACTGCAAGTTTGAGACCTGCCTGGGCTACAAAGTGAGTTGAAGGCCAGCCTGAACTGCATAGCATGACCCTGTCTCCAAAAGAGAAAACAAAATAAACCACATATAGCAGTATTTCCTTAATTAGTGTCTATATATGTACAGATTTTTTCCTCTGGTAAATTTGTATTGGAGCCTTTAATCTTCTTACCAGTCGATTTTGTCTTTTGTGGAGATTAACACCTTTGTTTTCCATTTTCTTGTTGGTTTTTTGAGACTAGGTCTTGCTGTGTAGTCCAGGCTGACCTTCAACTCACTGTGTAGCCCATTCTGGCCTTGAATTTGGAACAATCCTGCAGTGTCAGCATTCCAAGTACTGAGATTACAGGCATGTGCCACCACACCTGGCTGTTATCCATTTTTATAACTGGAAAAAGTAGTATCCTATCAATGTTTTTCATAGTATTCCCATTCCCCACCTTTGTGCTGGGTTTGAACCCAGAGCCTCATGCATGCTAGGCAAGTTCTCTGCCACTGAACTACATCCCAGTACTTTTAATCTCCTATGTCTCTTAATTTTGGAATCAATCTCTTAAACTAAAAGGGACCTGAAAGTTCATCCATTATCCTTTGCATAAAGGAAGAAACTGAAATTCAGAGGAATCAATAGACTTTTGGGTGTCAAAATGTGGAGCGGCTTGATCACAGTGTTAATATTAGGAATTTCCTTTGAGATAGGAGATTTTAAGTATTTTTGAGGAAATCATGGAGTGAGTGAAATGTATACGTGTAGGTACATTTCCTTTTTATTACAGCAGTTTATAGACTCTTAAACCAGGAAGCCCAATAAGAAAATTATTTCAACTTATCAGAGAGAAAGAGATAGGATTATAAGAAAAATGGTAGGAATATATTTATGGCACATGTGAATCATTGTCTACCAGGGAGTTGGGAAGTTGAAGAAGATAGAACACAGATAACTTGTTATTTAAGTTTTTGGTTTATTTATGCAAATCATGAAGTAGATGAAAACCTTAGATATGAAAATAAGTTCAGGTGAATCTATTAAACTACTAAAAAAACTTAATTATCCTGTCTATATAATTCATTGCTGGCTTATTGAAATAGAAGTTACTTTTATTCATGTTGGGTATATAAAACCACATTCTCTTTCTGTAGCCCCAGATTAATTTCTCCAAGGATGACTCTCACTTATCTGTGCCTTTCAATTTTAGGAATTCCTTCGTCAGATTCTAGGAATGCAAATCTCTATTTTTTGGATGTTGTGCAACAGGCCAATACTATTTTTCATCTTTTCGACAAGCAGTTTAATGATCACCTCATGCCACTAATAAGGTTAGTTAAATTTTCATATTAGTATTTATCTTGGTATTTCATATTGATATTGTGTATTTTTCTTAAATTTTAGGAATAATATGTGTTTATGAAAATATCAAATAGCACAGAAAGTTTGAAATTAAGTTCTTTTTTCTTCATCCTTGCATTCCTGTTTTCTTTTCCTTCTGTGATGTTAATTTTGGTGTATTTGGAAATATAATCTGTCAGAATCCTAACTTTAAATCTGATGTGAAAAGAGGCATGAGATTAAGACATGTTTTTATGAGACTAATGGATTTGGATTTATATCTTCATATCAATTTCTATTAGCTTTTAAAGCATAGGAGAAGTCAGATGGTATGTATGTGTTTAGCACAGTTACTTACAAAAAAATACTCATATATGATATAAAGCTTTGGATATTTTCTTATGAACATTGGAATTATGAGACAAGTCCAGAAACTATTTATCTATAAAGATCACTTATGATTTCTGAATCACACTTTGAAATAAAATTTACTTTTTAAAAAGATGTTATGCTATATAGCAGAGTATTCATAATTTAAGGTTGCTTAGATGTTGGTACATATTTACAAATACTTTTAATGTAGTTGATATGAAAAATTTTCAGAATTATGCTACTGTGATTTTTTTTTCCCTTTCAATATAAATAGCTCTTCTCCTAAGTTATCTGAATGCCTTCAGAAGAAGAAAGAAATTATTGAACAAATGGAGATGAAATTGGATACTGGCATTGATAGGCAAGTTGCTGGGATTTTCCTCTTGCTTTTTTTTAAATTGTGGAAACACTATTTTAGCAGGCTGAAAATAGGTTTTGGAAATGTCTTAATTCAACTTGTTACAGCATTTTATATATAATGAAACTATATATGTTTTTTACATAGTGTTTTTGTGCATTTGAAAATGTTATTTTTATTAGTTCCTCACTTTTTGTACTTTTGAAAGACACTGCGTTTAGATGTACTTTTAAACTTACGCTTTTTTTGTAAGCCCCTTATTATATCCTATAAACTCACAAACCACAAAGTACTTAAAAATAGTGTATAACATAAAGAATTATATTACATTTAGAAATTTTAAGCTTATTTTAATGTATTTTTTATTTTATTAGTACATGTTTGCAATTCATGCAGTTTACAGTTCTCTTGTGGAGTGGGTACGTGTACATAAAGCACAGCTCATTTTTTTTTTTAAATCTCCTTCCCCTCCCTTTTCTTCCCTTTCTCTTCCAGTTCCCCTATTCCATTTTTTCAATCTTGTTGATATTGTCTTAGCTCATGTTTATGACGTATAATGTTTACATTAATTGAGGTTATTAGGTTCCTGTTCATGACATATCTTTATTCTGCTTATTTACCCTTCTCACCCCTTATGCTTTTCCCGCTTGGAAGAGATTCATTTCCTTGTCCCCTTCCATCTATCCTTATTATTCTCTGTTTGTACTTTGCCTTACTCAAATCAAAGATGCCACATGGTATTTAAGCTTGTGTGTCTGATTTATTTCACCCAACATTATATTTTCCAGGTACATCCACTTTCCTACAAATGCCTCAAATCTGTCAAATCTTTATAGCAGGGTAGTGTTACATTATATATAGATACTACCTTTTTTTAAAATCCAATCACCTAGTGATGAATGTACAGGCCGGTTCCAGGATTTAGCTATCCAAGTTGTGCTGCTATAAACATTGGTATGCATGTATCCTGTAATATGCTGTCTTAAGCTCTTTAGGGAAGATACTGATCAGTGATTGCTGGGTCATACGGAATTTCTAATTTCAGTTGTTTGAGAAATCTCCATACTGATTTCCATAATGGTGGTACTAGATTACATTAACACCAGCAATGAAGGGTTCTTTTTTTACCACAGCCTCATCAGCATTTCTTACTGCTTGATTTCTTAACGATTGCTATTTTTTCTGGAGTAGTGTGCAATCTTAGCATTGTTTTAGTTTGCATTTCTCTGATGGCCAGAGATGTTGATCATTTTTTCATATATTTGTTGACTATTTGTTTCTTTCTGTGTGAAGTGTCTGTTCATTTCTCATGCCCATTTCTTGAGTAGTCTTTAATTATAGGTGGTTTAATTTTTTTGAGTCCTTTGTATATTCTAGATATTAGTCATCTGAGGAGTAGCTGGTAAAATTTTTTCCAATTCTATAGGTTGTCTCTTCATTGTACTGAGTAAATTTTTTTGCTGTACCAAAGCTGTCTAGTCCATTATAGTCACATTTGTTAATTCTTGCTGTTATTTCTTGTGCAGTCAAGGTTCTGTTTAGAAAATTCTTTCCTACAGCTACATTTTCAAGTATTTTACCTATTTTAGCTTCCAGTAAGTTTATTGTTTCTGTTTTAATGTTTAAATCTTCTGCATACAGATAACCAGTTTTCCCAGCACCACTTGTCGAATAGGCTACTGTCATGATTTGCATCTAGATGTCCCCCCAAAGCCTCATGCAGTCATAGGTGGGGCTTTTTGGAGATGACTAGATCTGGGATGTGTGATCCTGGGATCAAGGATGTGATGCTGGGATTGATTTGTGGTGTGGTGCTTGGATTAAGACTATTACTTTCATTGTGAGTACTACCCACCGTAAGGGTGGGTAGCCTGGATGGGATATGGTTGACAGAAAGGGGGTCGCTGCTTGTTGCTTGCTGGTTCTTTGTTGCTTTGATACCTTCTGCCTGCCAAGAACTGTTTCTCCTCTGTGATGCCCCTCTGCCATGCCACCCTGCCTTGGAGCCAGCCAACTGTTTACTAAGACCTCTACAAACTGTGAACTAAATAAACCTTTCCTCCTTTAACTCTAGGTGTCAGGTATTTTGTCTCAGCAATGAGAAAAGTAACTAAAACAGCTGTCTTCCCTCCAACATATGCTTTTGTCCCCTTTGCCAAAGATTAAATAGCTAAATGTGCCTGAGAAAGTTTCTACATCCTTAAATCTGTTCCCATAGATCCATGTATCAGCTTGTTCCAGTACCATGCTGTTTTTGTCAATATTGCTTTCTAGTATAGTCTCAAGTCAGGTATTGGTATGCTTTGCTTTTGTTGCCCAAAATTGATTTTGCTATTTTGAGTCTCTTCTGGTTCCATAAAATTATGATTGTTTTTTCTAGATCTGATATATAAAGTATGTTGTTGATGTTTTGATTGAGACTGCATTGGATCTATATAATAGTTTGGGATGTATAGTCATTTTGACAGTATTGATTCTGCTTATCCAGGAACAGGGGCCATCTTTCCATTTCTGATGTCCTCTTCAGTCTCCTTTTTCAGAGATCTTTGTAGAGATCTTTCACTTCCTAGGTTAGGTTAGTTCCTAGGTATTTTATTTTTCTTAAAACTACTGTGAATGGTATTATTTTCATAATATCCTTCTCATCTCATTCATTGTTGGTGCACACAAATGCTGATAATTAGTCTTGTATTCTGCTACATTGCTGAAGTTTGTTATTAATTCTAAAGAGTTTTTTTGGTGGAGTTCTTTGGGTCTTCTGTGTAGAATATTGTGTCATCTACAAATAATGATCATTTGAGTTCTTTGTTTCCTATATGCATCCCTTTTATTTATTTCTCTTGCCTATTTGCTCTGGCTAATATTTCAAGTACTATGTTGAATAGAAGAGGTGAGAGTGGACATCCTTGTCTTGTTCCTGGTTTTAGGGGGAATGCTTTTAGTTTTTCCCTATTTAGTATGATGCTGGCTATTGGTTTGTCATATGTAGTTTTTATCATATTCAGGTATGATCCTTTTATACCTGTTTTCTTCAGGGTTTTTATCATGAAGGGATGTTGGATTTTGTCAAAAGCCTTTTCTGCATCTTTTGACATGATCATGTGGCTTTTGACCTTCTGTTTATGTGATGTATTAACATTAGTGACATGCAGGTTAAACCATCCTCACATCTCTGGGATGAAATTGTATTTGATCATGATATTTGATCTTTTTGATAATTACTGCATTCTGTTTGCTAATATATTGTTGAAGATTTTTGTGTCTGTGTTCATTAAGGAAATTGGCCTATATAGTTTTCTTTTTTTGTTGGATCTTTTTCCAGTTTTGAGATTAGGGTAATACTGGCTTCCATAAATTAGTTTGGGAGCACTCCATCCGTTCAGTTTCTTGTAGGAGCTTGAGAAGTATTGGTGATATGACAAGGTTTTGTGGAATTCAGCAGCAAATCCATCAGATCCTGGCCTGTTTTATTAGTTGGTAAATCTTTTATTACTATGTCAAGTTCATTACTCATTATTGGATTGTAAACATAGTTATGTCTTCTTGCATTAGTTGTAGTAGTTTGTGTCTTAAGAATCTGCCTTTTTCTTCAAAATTTGCTAATTTGTTGGAATACAATTTTTTTGGAATAGTGTCTTCTGAAATTCCACAGTGTATCTTTGGTGATTTTATTTTTTTTTATTTCTAATTGTATTTATGTGATTCTTTTCTTAATTTCTCTTGGTAAGTCTGCCTAGGAGCATGTCTGTTTTATTAGTTTCAAAGAACCAGCTTTTCAATTCATTTTTTTTCTATTTTAAAAATTTTTATTCTCAATTTCATTGATTTCCACTCTCATGTTTATAATTTCCCTCCTTAAATTGGACTTGGGGCTGGTTTATTGGTATTTCTCAAGTATCTTAAGATTTCTTATAAGGTTATAAGGCTTTCTATTTGAGCTTGCTCTGTTTTCCTAGTGTGAGCATTGATTGCAATGAATTTTTAAATTTCTTCTTTGATTTTTTTCTGTGACCCATTGGTTGTTTAGGAGTATATTGTTAATTTTTCAGGAGCTTTTGGCTTTTCTACAATTTCTTCTGTCATTGGTTTCTATTCTCATTACACAGTGGTTTAACAGTATGCATGGGGTGATTTCTATTCTTTTATATTTACTTCAGCCGGCTTTGTGGGCTAGTATGTGCTCTATTTTAGAAAAAGTACCATGTGCTGCTGAAAAGAATGTATGTTTTCTTGTAGATGGGTGGAATACTCTGTATATACCCACTAAGTCCACCAAATTAAAGGTTGTGATTCAACTCTGAAATTTTTTCTTTTTGACTTTTTGTTCAATTGATCTATCTCTTTGCAAACATGGGGTGTTAAAATCCCCTACTGTGATTGTATTAGTGTTTATTTGGTCTTTTTATTTCAACAGTTTTTGTTTTATTAAAATAGGTGCCCCAGTACTCAGTGCTTATATGTTTATTATGTAACCACTTTTGGTTTGATTGTTCCCTTAACTAGTATGTAGTAAACTTTTTTGTCTGTTCTAATCAAATTTAGCTTGAAGTTTTCCAAGACTGATATTAGAATGCTACCCCTGCTTGTTTTAGGGGTCCTGGTGCATAAAGTGTTATTTTTCCATCCTTTAACTTTTAGTCTGTGAATATCTTTTGGGATTAGATGAGTTTCTTGAGTGCAACAGCTTGTTGGATTCTGTTTTTTGATCTAGTCTGCTAACCTATGGCTTTTGATTGGAGATTTGAGGTTGTTAACACTGAGAGATATTACTGAGATGTGCTGATTATTTACTGTCATTGCCTTATCTTTGGTGAATCCTTTGTTTTTCTTTTCCCGATGTTTTGTGTTTCTGTTTGTTCATTGACCTCATTAGTGTCCTCTGTGCTTTTAGCTGTGTTTGATTCATTGTTTTCTGTTGAGAATATTCTTGAGTATTTTCTCTAGAGCTGGTTTAGCACTTATATGTCTTCTGACTTGGTCTTTTTCATGGAAATATCTTATTTCTCCATCTATTTTGAAAGTTACCTTTGCAAGGTAAGTTAATCTGGGTTGGAAGTTATTTGCTCTTAGGGCTTGAAATACTTCAGTTCGAGCTCTTCTGGCCTTTAGGGTTTGTGTTGAGAAGTCTGCTGTGATTCTAATAGGTTTACCTCTATGTATGATTTTTTTTGTTTTTCTCTGACTGCTTTTAAAAATCTGACGTTCGAATTTTTCCTCTTCTGGTTAGGTTATCTAAGTTTTTTTTTTTTTTTTTTCCTATTTCCCTGAGGTTCACTGTGGAAATAATGAAATTGTCATCAACTCTTGGTTCATTTCCTGTTTGAACTCATCTGTTTTCTTCACCATTATATGGGCTCTTTATAGATTTCTGCTACTTAGAATTTGTTTTCTTCTCCCTTTGAGACCCCTTGCTCTCTCTTGGGAGAGGTAGAGTTGAGGTGGGGTTGGAGATCTTCTGTTTCCTTGTTTCCCTACTGTGTATGATTTTTAAAATTATGTATGGTCCCCTGTTTTTTCCCTTCCTTTTTTTGGGAGGAGGCATTACTGCAGGTTGGGGACTAGAAAAGAAAGGAGAGTTTGTGGCTTATATGGAGATTTTTAGTAGGATGTTGCTTCCTGTGCATAATTTTCAGTTTTGTATGTCCAGTGGTAGTATGTACTCCTTTTGTTATTTACTTTAAGTGATTTCAACTCTGTCTCTGTGTTTTACCAAAAGAATTATTTCAGGGTATTACAGCATCCACAGATTCAATCCTACAACACTTTTTGTGATAGTCCTTACTTCTCCCTTTGTTCTCTATGCACACTATGCCAGTTTATTATTTGTGATTGCTCTGCAATGAGGTAGGTGACATGGGTTGGGGAGAAGAGATTTTTAATGAGGGTGTTAGACACTAGGAGGGAGGTTTGAAGTGGGGAATAGTGGTAGAAGAAAATAAAAGGGTGATGTGGAGGTCTGATTTTTATTGGAGTACTTTTGAGTTGAGTTGAAGGGTTTGTATTGAGAGCTTTCAGAGGATATTTGTCGGGGCAAGGGTGAGATATGGGAGAAAGGGAGTTTACTTACTGATTGAGGAAAGCTGTGTGGTTGTCAGAACTTGCTGACAGGAAAGACAATATACTAGGTAAATATGGAAGAGCTAAAGGTTTAGGATGGGAAAGATCGAGGAATAATACTGGAAAAGATAGGAGTGACTATGAGGGAACTAAGTGTAATTTAAAATCTTGGGGAGTTTATGTGTTTGGAAAAAGAATAAAGCAATATGTTAATAATATTGTCTCAGGGATTTGAGGTGAAGAAGCTAGATAGGGAGCGGAGATGAGAGAGAAAAGCTAGATACCTGTTAAATCAGAGCCCATGAAAGAACAAGTACACTGCACAAAAGTAACAACCTAATAAACACAGGAAACCATAAAAGAGCATAACATAACCCCACACTACTAAATAAATCAGGAAACAGAAAAATTTAAACATATAAGAGGTCTAGTGGAAACACAGATTAATGTCTCCAGTGAGACACTGTGTATGTGATTCACAGTAGCTTCTTTGCCAGGGAGTCTGAATCCTCACACCCCAATAACTCCTCTGATTCCTCTGTCACAATACTGAAGCAACTCAGACTCAGACTTCTCTTTGCCAGGTTGTAGGAATTCCTGCAGTCTGATGCAGTCCAAGTTTTTGGGTTAGGAACACTTACTATCCCCCTCCCTCAATGTGATGGTGGATTCAGCAAACAGGTTCACTGGCAATAAATTTTCCTTTGAGTTTGGATTATTCCTAAGCAATCAAATCAGCTAATCTATTACATTAACAGGCTAATCCATTACGGTGGTGTCTGTTAGGTTGGTTGAGAAATAACATACCATGAGACTGTTTTGGGCCTCTCTCTAGCCCAAAACATGGTTTTGTGTAAGCATTGTAACAACCCAAGTCTTGATCCACAGTTAATATGCAGTAAATGTAATGACTGCGTTTCCTCTAATGATGAAAAACAGTATTCAACAATAATTCAGTTACCTAACGCATAGGGGATGGTGGTCTAGGTAATGCCAGAGTGGGAAAGGGAAAAAAGAAAGAAAAAGAGTTTTTTTCCCCTCCCTTTCTTAAGTCCTCTGCTCTGTGGTATGGGAAGAAAGAAATAGGAGGGAGGCAGAGGATCCTAGTGATGCTAAGGGTATGTTGTATATTTAGAAGGGGCTAACAGTGAAAACTGGAACAAAATTGGTAGTGGGAAATGGGGATGGGACAAGAGTCTGACTGATGTAAATATTAGAGAAAAGGTTAAAATGGAGACAAATGAAAAGGGGGAGAGGAAAGCAAAAAAGTGAGAATGCATGAGACACAGGAGAAAGAAGTCAGAGATACTGATAAAAGTAGAAGGGATATAAAGGGACAAGGGAGAATTCCCTTACCATCTATAAATTACATTAGGAGAAAAAAAGCAAGAGGAAAGGAAGCACACAGATATACTCATAAAAGATAAAAAAGTAAATAATGGAATAAAAGTGTGGAGAAATGTATAGAAAGAGGAAAGCGAAGAATTTTTAAAAAGTAAAAATAAAAAATGAAAAATACAATAAAAGAATAGTAAAAGTTTTCTATTGTTTTGGATGCGTGGCTCTTTTCCTCAGCCAAGGGCTAAGGAGCAGAGCTCCAGCCAGAATTTGTCTGTTTATGCAGGAAGTGTAAGGTAGTAGTCCTCCCCCGAAACTGTGCTGAACGTGGAGATTGGCGAGAACACAGCACCATTGTGAGTTTCCCATCCTGTGTGCTGCCATCTGAGTCTGGTCCGTGACCACAGTAGCGTGATCTGTGTTCACCAGCCCCTGCCTCTCTGTGGGACATCCCCAGTCTGCTGTCCAGCTCCTGGCAGACTCCTGTGACTCTTTCCCTCATCCTCTCTGGGAACTGGGCAGTGTGAAGCAGCCCAGGGGCTGCTCTGGGACCCAGGTTCAAACAGCCCTTCCCTGACAGTGGTGTCCCCACCAGCTCCTGCCCTGGAACCATTGCTGTTAGGCGCTTGTATTGAGGTCACTCACCAACCATAGACTGTGAAAGGCCGTTGTAAGTAGTGTCCTGTGGTCTCCCTGCTGATTCCAACTGTAGGTAGCTCTCTTGGTCCTGAAGTTGTCTTCTGATTCTCCATGAGCAAAAAAGTCATTAGTTTCATTTTGCCTTCCTGCTGGCTCCTAAGCAGCCTCTGTTGGTGGTGCTGCACGATCTTGCCTCCATGGTGAGATCTATTCCTTCTGTATCACACAATCCTGTTTTTCTCTTCCTCTGTTAGTTCCCTTATGGTTCCTGGTTAACCTCCACTCACTTCAACTTGTCTCCCAGCTATTGTGTTCCAGACTCTAGACACTTTGTCCTGGAGAAGCTGAATTGCTGGTACTCACTGCTCTGCCATTTGAGAAAACTGTCAAATATTTAAAATAAATGTATTAGTTCTCTAAAAGTAACTTCTGTTGAATGCAAAAGACTCTAATGTTTACTGAGGAAAGTTACCTGTTCATTTTTAGAGCAGTAGATCTTGATGGTCTATGTATTTATTATATTACCAGTTAACAAGCATTTACTATATACTAGCACAAAGGAAGGACCTTTACCTGTATCATTTCATGCAGTAGGTAGGAATGACTACTTCCATTTTGCAGACGAGGAAACAGACCTAAATTAAAATAAATTGTTCAAGATCAGAGTTAAATGAAAGTAGAGTGGGAACTCGAACTCTAAAGCCCATGCTACTAAAGTTTGGGTATATCTTTATTTATTTTATTTTATTTTTTTGTAATGTAATTTTTTTTTTTTTTTTTTGGTACTGGGGATTGAACTCATTGCTTTGTGCTTGCCAGGCAGGCACTTATGCTGCTGAGCTATATCCCCAACCCTTTAATATAATTCTTTATCTTCTATTTAAGACAGCATATTTGAGTACAAGTTTGTGACACAGCTATTTAAAAAGATAGCCTGGAATCTGATTTGTGAAACTGTAAACCAGATAACAGTTTAATAGTAATGAGAAATGACTTGTAACTCACCTCTCAATTGATCTTCACACTAAGATTGAGAACTACTATACAATGTGTGATAACAAAAGGGGAAAAAATTAAAATAGAAGAATAAAACTGTAGAAAACAAGGGTTTTATAGAATTCATTATTCATACTAGTTTACTGATGAATAGATTTAAAAGAATCCTAAAAACTAGTCTCACTTTTGTTTTTTCCAACTTCACTGAGGTATAATTGGACCAAATTTGTTTTTGTATTTAAGGTATATGACTTATTTTGCTATATGTTCACTTTGTGAACATACCACAATAAAATGTGTGATTACCATAATAAGATGGAATTTCTTTTTTTTATTTTAAAGAAAATAAACAAAATTTTAAAACAAGGTAATAGGAGAGTAACAATGGTTAATACATTGCATATTATCATCAAATTACTCAAAGTATAAGATACAGGCATTTCATTGTCCAAACTATATTAGCACGAACCTTTCTTTTCAATGAACTAAGAGGAATTAGTAGTGTAACTATCTTAACTATCTTGCATGTGTGCACATTTTTTTTTTTTTTTTGCTTTTCTCTTCCTTGTTTTCTCCTTTTCCCCATTCCAGTTTCTCTTTCCTTTTGAACAGTTTGTTCCCATTTTACAATATCTGTTAAACATTTTGGATCTTATTTACTGTTTCAGCTTCTCACATTAGGGAGACAATGCCATGTTTATACATGTGTGTCTGTTTTATTTCACTTATGAGTATGGTTTTGAGTTGCATCTATTTACCTGTAGAAGTCTCCATTTCGTTCTTTATGGCTGAGTAGTATTCCGTTGTATAAAAAGACAACTTTTTATCTATTTCCTAGTTGATGGGCATTTGGGTTATTTCCAAAATATAGCTGTTAGAAATTGTGCTGCTATAAACATGGGTGCACATGTATAGCTGTGGTATGATATTTTTAATGCTTCTGGGATAATACCCAGAAGAGGAATAACTGGGTCAAATGGGACCTCCAATCCTAGGTTTTTGAGGAATCTCTGCACTGGTTGCCACAATGGTTGCACCAGTCTACACTCCCACCAACAGTAGAGAAGGGTTCCTTTTTCCCCACAGCCTTTCCAGCATTTGTTATTGATTGATTTCTTGACAAGAGCCATGCTTTCTGGGGTGAGATGGAATCTCAGTGTTGTTTTAATTTGCGTCTCTCAAATGACCAGTGATGTTGGAACATTTTTTCATATATTTATTTGCTGTTTTATTTCTTCATCTGCGAAGTATGTTTTCTCAGATGCTCATTTTTGGATTATATCTTTAAATTTGGGCAGTCTGAGTTTTTGAGTTCTTTGTATGTTCTGCATAGTAATCCTTTGTCTGAGGAACAGCTGGCAAACATTTTTTCCAAAATTGTGGTTGTCTCTTTATTCTGCTGGTTTCTCTTGCTGTGCAAAAGCTTTTTAATAAGATGGAATCCTGTTGATTCTTTGTGATAGTTCTGTGCGATTGGGGTTTTATTCATAAAGTCTTTGCCTATACCAGTGTCTTCAAGAGTTTTACCTATTCTGTCTTCTAGCAGATTTAATGTTTTTATACAATGCACTTTCTGTCAGCACAGTTATTCTTTTCTTGCGATAACATGAGATCTACATTCTTGGCAAGTTTAAAGTATAAATATAGTAACTACCATGTCACCACAGTGTATATTGGATCTCTAGAACTTACTCAGCCAATGTAACTAAAATTGTCACCTTTACAGAATCTGTTTCCCTATTTTCTCTACCACCACTCCCATTTGCTGGCAACCACAATTGTACTGTGTGCTTTGATGGATTCTATTTTTTCACATTTTACATATGAATGAAATCATGTAATATTTGTATTTCTGCATCTAGTTTATTTCGCTTAGCTTAATGTACTTCACATTTATCCTTGTCCTCACAGATGGCAGAATTTCCTTCTTTTTAAAGGCTCAATAATAACCCCATTGTATAAATATATCACGTTTTCTTTATCCTTTCATTCTTCACTGGACATTGAGCTTGTTTGCACATCTTGGCTATTGTGAATAATGCTACAGTGGACCTGGAAAATCAAATTCCTCTCAAGATACTAATTTTGTTTCTGTTGAATATGTACCCAGTGCTTGGTTTGCTAGATTGAATGGTAGTTTTATTTTTAATTTTTGAGGAATTTCTATACTGTTTTAAATAATGGTTTTATGGATTTACTTTCCCATCATAGTGTACAAGAGTTTCCTTGTCTCCATGTCATAGGCAACAACATGTGTCATCCTTTTAGGTTATTATCCATCTTGGCAAGTATGACGTGTTATCTCATTGCATTTTTTATTTATATGAATCTGATGACTTGTGATGTTGAGCACCTTTTCATATACCTGTTGGCCATCTGTATGTCTTCTTTTAATGAGTCACTTATATTTTTCTAAATTTGTGTGGGTTTTTTGCTACTGAGTTTGCCTTTCCTATATATTCTGGATGTTAATCCCTTAGGTATGGTTTGCAAATACTTTCACCTGTTCTGTAGGTTGTCTTTTCCATGCTATTGGTTGTTTGCTATAGGGAACAGTAATTCTTTAGTTCATTGCACTCTTATTATTGTGTATTTTTGCTTTTGTTGCCCATGCTACTTGGGTCATATCCAAAGAACTAATGTCTGTAAGTTTTTCCTTATGTTAGCTTCTAGTAGTTTTACAATTTTATGACTGTTAGTCTTTAATCCATCTTGAATTGATTTTAAGCATATGGTGTGAGATAAAGGTCTAGTTTTATCTTTCTCTGTGTGGACAACCAATTTTCATAGCACCACTTAAATGCAATAAATTCGTATCTCATTTGAATGCAATAAATTTGTATCTCATTTGAATAGATGGACATTTTAACAGTATTCTTCCAATTCATGAACATGGGTTTATGTTTCCATTTATTTCTTTAAATTTTTTTCAGCAGTGCTTTGTATTTTTAATGTCTGAGTCTTTTCCTCCTTGAGAAAGTTAATTCCTAAGGTTTTTTTTTTTGATGCTATTGTAAATGACATTGTTTTCTTAATTTCAGGTTTGGATAGTTTATTGTTAATGTTTAGAACTGGTTTCTATATGTTGATTTTGTGTCTTGAAACTTTAATGAATTAATTTATTAGTTCTAACAGGTTTTTTGATAGAGTCTGTATTAGAATTTCCTTCATATAAGGTCATGTCATCTGCAGGGACAATTCTCCCTTTCCAGTCTATAAGATTTTTATTTCTTTTTCTTGCCTAATTACTCTGGCTGGACTTTCACTACTTTGTGTAGAAGTGATAAAGGTGGGCATTGTAGTCTTGTTTCTTATCTTAGAGAAAAAGCTTTCATCTTTTCCTTTGTTAACTGTGGACCTGTGATATATGGCCTATGTTGAGGCATATTTCTTTTCATATATAATTCATTAAGAATTTTTGTTATAAAAGGTTGTTGAATTTTGCCATATACTTTCTGTGAATCTCTTCTAGTAATTATATGATGTTTGTCTTTCATTTCGTTTAGTTTATCATACTTACTGGTTTGCACATATTGAGGCACCCTTGCATCACAGGCATAAATCTTGCTTGATCATGATGCATGATCCTTTTAAAGTTTGTTGTTGAATTGTTTGCTGTTTGTTTTAACATCTAAGTTTAACAGGGATATTGGCCTGTACTTTTCATTTTTTGTAGTTTCTCTTTCTACTTTGGTATCACAGTAAAACTCGCTTCATAAAATGAATTTGAAAATGTTTTCCTCTCTTGCCATTTTTTGGAAGAATTCAAGAAGACTTGGTGTTAATTCTTCAAATGTTTGATACTATTTACCAGTGAAACCACATGGTCCTGTGCTTTTCTTTTTGGAAAATACATTTTTCCTAGATGTCTTATTATAAATTAGATAATTTTTTCGTCTTCCCAGGTAAGCCTTAATCTCAAAGTCTCTGCATTATTTGTCACCTTAAAAGGCGCAGGGGTCTGTGGAGGACTCTTCAGTGTGACTTTGAGTACAGACTCAGCATTTACTTGACTGCTGCCATTGTATCCATCCTTTAGGTCAGAACAACTTTATTTTCGAAATTCTTTTCTTTCCTTTCTTGTTGCTGTCATCTCAGTCTTTTATGTCAGGGCCCTCCCTGCATTTATTGAGGAATTGGGCATCTGTCCCATCATAAAAATGGTGAAAGAAAACTTTTAACCTTAAGGTTCTTTCCATGCCTGTGAGTAAGCTTTTTATTTTCCAATTAACTGACTCTTCCTTGGCTCCACTGTACCTCATTATCATTGTTAATAAAACCTTGAATTTGAATATCCTGCTCTGTATCTACAACCTCTTTTCAATCCTTCACATACCTGTTTTCTGACCTTAACAAGACCTCTGTCTTTTAATGTGTTTATCACATCAATTTTTTATTCTTTTCCTAACTTTACTTCATTATTTACTTCACTGAGACACTTGGTCCAGCTCTTGAATTACTACATTGTATTTACCCTAAAATCCATTGCTTTCAAGCATAACTGTCTTAGACAGTGGGGCTAAGACACTTAAAATGAACTGTCTTAGACACTTAAGTTCTGGGTTAGTATGTTCTATTTTAGTGTCATAATTGAAGACACTGTTTGCTATTGGAGAAAATGCGCAACTCATATATGTAGCATTACAAATCCATGCCTTCATTTCTCATCTGGATCTCTAGTAACATGTTATTCTCCTCATTGTCCTTAGACTTGAGATTCATGTCTCTTGCACCCATTTTTCCAAATCTTACCTATTCTTCTTAAACCCACTAACTTCCTTCCTAAACATTTTCTCTATCTAGTTTTGCCTTTGGAAAGCCTTAGCTGTGAAGGACATAAATTAGTAACAGATTCTGAGATCTTTAAGATTTTGACATATTGAGCAAAGAATTTATTCTTTTGTAATAAAGCCTTGAGTTTCTTCATATCAAGACCTGTAATTTCCTAAAGTTTGAAGTTTACAAATAGCAAAATAGTTTTATAGTGACATTAAATTAAACTTTAAATGTATAAATGTAAATAAAAAGAAATGCTGAATAAATTAAATGAATCAAATATATTGTATTCTCAATTCTCTAGGACATTAAATTGTATGATTGGACAGATGAAGCATATCTTGGCTGCAGAACAAAAGAAAACAGATTTTAAGCCAGAAGATGAAAACAATGTCTTAATTCAGTATACTAATGTAAGTAAAACTATTTATTTTGCTAATAAATGTATCTACTTTGTTAATACTTCAGCATTTTCACCAGTGTATCCTGCTGTGTCCTAAATTTTTTCTTTTATACATAGAGATTAATGAGAAACTATATGTATTTTGTCCTTAGCTAAACTGTTATGCATATCTTATAATAAATGTAGAAAATCTGTTATAGGCCTGTGTAAAAGTCTGTGCATATGTGAAAAAGCAAGTGGAGAAGATCAAAAATTCCATGGATGGGAAAAATGTGGATACAGTTTTGATGGAACTTGGAGTACGTTTTCATCGACTTATTTATGAGCATCTTCAACAATATTCCTACAGTTGTATGGGTGGCATGTTAGCAATTTGTGATGTAGCTGAATATAGGAAGTGTGCCAAAGACTTCAAGGTATGTATATACAAATATCAAACATACAGATATGATCAGGAACATAAGCCAGACTATTAAAAGTCTGTATTGACTTGTAATGATTATTAAAAAGTTTATGATTTGTTTCTGTGATGTCTCTATCTGAAAAACTGCTCCTGTCCTATTTTCAGTATGAGCACATTGTTTTCTTTGTGCTTTCTTGAATTTATTTATTTATTTAGTGACACCAGGGATGAAACTCACAACCTCGCACCTGCCAGGAAGGTGCTTAAGCCACTGAGCCAAACTCCTGACCCTAGTTTTTTTGAGATAGGTTGCACTGTGTAGTTCAGGCCAGCTTTGTGCTCACGTTGTAGCCCACGCCAGCCTCGAACTCAAAACACTTCACCTAACTCAGCCTCCTGAGTGCTGGGATTAAAGGTGTGCACCACCACACCCAGCTTCTTTGTGCTTTCTTTTAGATAACTAGTTACATTTTAGTTGCACAGTCTAAGTGACCTTATTGATAGCCCTAACTAATGCTGTATGTGTCACACATTAGGATATTATTCTTTCCTCGCGTGTGTCTCTCTGAAATCATTTTTCATCAAAGACTTAAATTAATAATAACTAGTTCTATTCTCAAAATATTGTTTTGACAATATTGACATAATATGAATCTTTTCAAAAGATTATAGTTTCTGAAACTACTGAAATCTGAGTTTTAACTCTTCAGCTTTCAAAACTTTTAATATATTAAACTGCCTCCATACTAATAACCTGACTGACAGTATGTGAGAGGAATTTGCAAGCATAATTATAAAATGGGCAATTAATTTTGTTTCGGTTTTGTTTTTCTTCTCTCCATTCAGATTCCAATGGTGTTACATCTTTTTGATACTCTGCATGCACTTTGCAACCTTCTTGTAGTTGCCCCAGATAATTTAAAGCAAGTCTGCTCAGGAGAACAACTTGCTAATCTGGACAAGAACATCCTTCACTCCTTCGTACAACTTCGTGCTGACTATAGATCTGCCCGCCTTGCTCGACACTTCAGCTGAGGTTAAATTTACAGGAATGTGTTATGTTTCAGCAGGCCTCAGATGATAGAAAGCACAGGAGATTACTTATGATGCAGCCAACATTTTATGGAAAAATGACTGAAGAAAACAGCAGCCATACTTACCCTCGAGATTTTATTTGAAATTTGGATGCCACTAACTGTATTTACATTTTTTCCTGCTAAGTTGAAATTTAATTCCATTCTTGAATTTATACATTTCAAATTCTGCAGAACTACATGTCACTGTTTTTCATTGTGGAAAATGTTGGTGTCAGAAGGCAAAGAAATTTTACCAGTATTCTGGTTCTAGTTCTTCAGCATATTTCATCTGAAAATTTTATCATCCCATTTTGCATTAATACTAGGTAAAATACAAAAAAAATGCACATTTATTATTCATCAATTTTTAATGACCTTTTCAGTACTGATAATTGTTAATCAAATTATTGTAGATTTTCCTAAAGAATTTGTTGAATCTTTCAGAGATTAACAAGTATAATTTCTGTAGTTTTATTGATTAGACTTTTTTCTGAGATAAGTTCCAAGAAAATGTAATAAACTAAACTAAAATGATGAAACATTTTATGCAAACATTAGGGGTGAATCAGAATACATCTGCTTTTTGAGTAAAATTTAAAGTTTACAATTTCTTATTTGGTAAGTAGATTTTAAGCCAATTCTAGTAAGAAATTAATAAAACTACCTTATTTTATATTTCACTTAAGGTAGAAGACTTAAACTAAAGGACCATATTTATTCATTACTTTAATAGAAGTAAAGAAGTGAGGGATAATATAAGTGATGCATATGAGAAGTAAATGTTTAGGAATAATGCAGTTCTTTAAGATTTTTATCTTACTGATAAACTTGAAGACGATGTGATCACTCAACCTGCAGATAATCTTCTACTTTAAGAGGAATTTGGAATTGATAGACGACATTATATATTCTAAGTTTCGACATAAGCTTTGCAAAGACTGGTTACTTTTCAGATCTGTAGTTTCTTTCATTATCCTTTTTCAAGTCATTTCTAAAGTTATTCCTATTTGGCTGTGGTTATTGAATTGGCTTAATATGGTGACATAATAAATTACTTACAAAATTTTAAACATGAAATAAAAATTTAGAAAGGCCATTACTTTATAAACCTAATAAATTTACTCTGCAAGAATACATTCTATGGGCTGGGGATATAGCTCAGCAGCAAGCGCCTGCCTGGCAAGCGTGAGGTCCTGAGTTTGATTCCTAGTACCCCGCCTCCCAAAAAAGGAATATATTGTAAATTAAATGTAGGGTTTCAACTTCCATTATGTTGTTAGAAGTCTTCTAGGAAATAGACAAACTTCTTAATGTTCACTTTATTCTTGGCAATTTTTTCTTAAATATAGGCTTTTTGGCCTAATTTGGGAAAGCTACTTTTCTTCTCAGAGCCTAATTCCAAATGGTTATCAGTTTTACCAAACCTTCCAGGTCCAGAGCTAACAACTATTTAAATTACCATTGACTGAATTTTTTCATTTTCTCTTTGGCCCAGTGTTATCAAGGTATGCAAGGGAAATGAAATATGCCAACTTTTGTCAAAGCATCTTAGGACATTGTGGCAGGTTTAGAAGGCTTTCCAGATTTCTTTTCTTAGCCAAGGGAGAGCCAGAACAGGTTTTGGATGCAAGAAAAAGTCATATGCTTGTATTGTTGCCATTTTAGAAAGCTCTTATGTGAATTCAAATTATACCTCTGTTACTTAAAGCCAACAATTTTAAGACAGTAGTTTTACTGGCCATTTGAACTCTTTGTACAGTGTCAATTTGTAAAAAAACAAAAACAAAAAACAAAAAACTCAAATAAAACATGAGATGACACTTAAAACTTCCATATCAGAGAACCGCTTCAAATTACTTTGTTTGGATTAATTTTTTAAATGTAAAGCATATACTTGTTGCTTAGATATTTTGTCTATTATTTCTTCCACGCTTGAGTTCTGTGCAATGTTTTCCATCATGTCCATTGATAGGACAGTGACAAAACTCATAAATGAATACATAATTTAGAAGTGTTAACATTAATGCTCAATAAACAAATTCCCTGCAATTGTTTTTTTATTTCACTCTATTTCAAGAACATCCATAGTGAATTTTATAAACTTTTTATTTAGAAGTTCAAGGTATTCCTTATTTTTCATGGCATACATTTTCTCACTTCTTTTTTTCTGCAGAGAAGTACTGACTGTATAACCCAAGATTAGAAATTCAACCTAAAAAAGTCTTCTTTAAGAAGAAAAAAGATGTGTGAAGCAATTAGTATTTGTATTCTGACCATATTTTCATACCTTGCCATCACAAAATGTGGCCCAAAATTTATAACTCAAAAGAGTTGATCAATAAATAGAATGTTTTTTATATGGACATAGTGAAATTTTAAATAGAGATAATAGAGCTTAATAGCTTTTACCAACATTTAAATCAGAGGAACTTTTTTGCAGTACTCCACACTTCCTCATCAGCTACACACACAGTATTTAAGTAATCTTTGAAGTTGAAAATATGCTCTAAACACAGCAGATTGTTTCTTTAAAATTTCGATATATTATGTGAAATGCAGGACACTAGTTTAAGAAGAAAGTCTGGCCTCTGTAAGCAAAGCTATTACAAAGGACAGTCAACCGGCATCAATGAAGAGTCTTACGAAGAATTGTTAAATAACCACTGGATTATCATCTGGCCATCTGACTATTCCAAGACAATCTTTGATCTCATTTTGAGGAGGATCATCATGGTTGCAAGTCTTTAGGGTTTCCTTTATTGTTGTTGTTTTTTTTGTTTTGTTTCATTTTTTAAAAAGCAAAGATGTGCTAAAGTAGATAAATTTAAAGTGAGTTAAATTATAAATTATAAGACCATTTTCTTTCCTTTCACTTCTAAATATTTCACTTTGTGAATACTAGTCTCTGGCTCAGAGTGAAATAACTGTGGCAATAGATTGATTCCAAGTGGAGAATTTATTGTTTCCTTAAATGACTCTTTGTTATCTGTGATGGTGAATATTTATAAGTATCCAGGTAAAGAAATTCTGGTTCCTGAAATGCCACAAACTCCTCTAAGTGGTCATGCTGATAAGGTAGTAGCCAAGGCATTTTTGAACTGTGTGTGGAAGACAGCAGGCATCACTCAGCATAGTGCTTTGGTGACAAAGGCTCATACCTGGGAGATTAACATGTTTTAATGCAAAAGTATCTGCATTAAAACATGTACATATACCTTTTTTTCCTTTTCTTTTCTTTTCTTTTTTTTTTTTTTTGGTACCAGGGTTTGAATGCAGCCTCACACCTGCCAGGCAGGTGCTTAAGCCACTGAGTTAAATCCTTGACCCACATATACCTTACTGATTTCTTAGAAATATGAGATGTTTTCCAGAACTATACCAAATTCTGCTTTCTGATGAATTTCACACACAAAGCAGTCTATGCTTTCGTCAAATTATTTTAACTATATTCAATTTCTGTACTACTTGTCTCTGCTTGAGCAGGCTTACCCTATGATACAGTATGTGCTTTGGAAGAAAAGAACTATCCATATTGTTAAATAATTGTACGTGAAGTAAACAACAGTTTTAAAAAAATGTAGTGCCTAATAAAGATAACTATAGCTGCATTTGTTTGACTTAAATCCCATACACTATGTTAAGTCCTTTACCTGTATTATTTGATTCCAGCACAACCCTAGGATTTGGGTACCATTATTTCCATTTGATAGGTGAAAAATCTAAGGTATAAACAGGAAAGTAGGCCCATCGAGGTATATAGCTGGTAAAAAGCTCAGATCTAGAATTTTAAGTCTCATTCACACTTATGTTCCATATATTACTTTCTTTATGTAACATTAAATAGGTTCTTTGTTTTATGTGGTCATTGTGTGGTCATACTTTTTTGACTTAGTTTTAAAATTATGTAAGTCGTCAGGAAATTGTAATTTAAGTTTGTATCTAGTAGAAATACATGTCCACCACAAAGTTCTCCTTAGGAAGTTTTATATAATTATGATACTTTTTCTTAGCAATTTTCACATTAGAAAGAATCCAAGTATTTTGTACCATATTTTGTAACATGGGACAAAATGGCACTTCTATTTTAGAAGGTATCAGAAAGCAGTATTTCCACCTTCAAAAACAGCCTACTTTAAGTGTCATAAGCTTGCTAATTCTGTTAGCTGTTTAATGTGCTGGTATTTTTAAGTGGTTGATACATTAAAAACGTAATGCCAAAAGTGATAACATAGTACTAATACTACATAATCTGTGATCATTTTTATTAATCAAAATTATGTGTCAAAAATTGCCTTAGCTATTACCTTTTATTCCTACCACTGATCAGTCATTTCTCTTTGCAGATTTCATGGGGAAACAACCTGTAAAGTATTTCAGAGAAAACTGACACAATAGTGAATAATTATTTTACTTTATGATTTGGAGCAGCTAGGCTGATAACCCTGGGCTTAACAAAATTTGTATTTGTAACTTAGGACCTATATATCTTATCAGTGTTATTTAATAGGCACCTGTAAACTTCAGTGCTTAAGACTGAATATCTGTGTATCTGTTTAGGGCTGGGGGAGAGAGTAATTAAACACACTTGTTCATTTTGTGAGTGGTTTAGAATGCTGCAGTCTGCCTCACCATACAAAGCCAATTTAAATAGGAATATGTCATATTCCAAATAGCAAACAACCTCTGAGGAAAGTCATTTATTCAGAAGACACAGATTTATGCTAGACAGCAGTGATGCATTACAAATATATAATTATTTGTACTAATATTTGAGCAGGTGGAATGGATTAGAACATGGTCAACATTATGCTGCTGATAACATGTATTTTTCTATATTAATATGTACTGTGCAACATGTATTAAAATTGTCAATAATCCATTTTAGCCAAGATACTAATATTTATATTACTGTGTTTAAGAGACAGTATCCAACTGAGCCACTTTTAATTTAAAAGTCTGAAAATGAATTAAGTTTACTTTCAAAAATCACTTAAATTACTTTATAATCATTGGAAAGTCAGTAAAACATAGAATTAGCAGTGCCCGGTGACTTCCTAGGAAGCAGTATGGAGGACTAAGCGTGGTTGTAAGAGCATGGAATGAGAAGGTTATGTTCATTTACGCTCAGACGAGTGTCTTCCTTTGTTTTCACCACTGGCAATCTTAAGTGAAGAAAATGTCTCATCTTTTCCTACATATCTTTACGTTAGTAATCTTGGTGAAGACTGGATAAATGCAATTCAAAGGAATTAATTTCCATTGGGGTACTTTCAAGCTTTTGAGATTACACTCTGAGAGGTGGGCTTCTTTTCATTTGCCCTGTAATCTTAAATAGGCAGATACCTCTGAATGAGGCCACCTCTGTTTGCCTGCCCTAGATTTTACTGTATACTGTCGTAACTTTGGTTCTTCTGGCCTTTCGTTATGGCAGTTTTATCAAAGCGGCAACTTTTTGCTAGCCAAACACCAAATGGAATCTGGACAGTGTTGACCTAAAGAAAACTATGAAACTACCTCTACGTATATTGTTTGCAAATACTGTGTATTATTTCGAGGCTAATATAGGGGATTCATAGGAAATTATATCAAAATATTTTGTAAGAAGTACTAAGTGCCTGTTAAGATTCTCCAGCAAAATGTATTTTCAATCTTTATCACAAGGAGGAGAAGTTATTTTTATAGTAATGTCTGCATTCTTGTTTGATTTCAAAAATAGAATTCATGTAACTTTTCTCTGTTGACAACACCTATGAATATATCACTGTTGAGAAAGAGAGAGAGATTGAATCTGAAAATTATACATAAGAAAAATTCGGGGAGAATTAAGGACAGAAAACCAAAACATGTACGCGGACAGTGGACACAGGAATTGGACAAAGTTCACTGTATTTAAGATTGTGTTTTTCGGGTTACATATCACATTAAACTCCTTTATCAACCCTTTAAGAACTTAATTGATTGTGCATTCTTTTTAAAGCAAAATTTGAAACAATCTCAGAGTTAGAGATTAAATACTGTTCAGATCAATTTTTTTTTTTCCTGTTGGGTGTAAGTTGCTGCCATGAGATGGCCATACTTTTGCATTTCCAACAACAAAAAGAAGAAAGTTCTGTATAACTACAGCACAACCGTTGAATTTAGCAAGTTACATTGCTAGACTTCATTCAGGCCTTCCATGCTGTCCCCAGTACTGTGTTAATAGGTTCCAGGTGAATGTTGTGTGTTGCTTTGGGTTGCAGTGTCTTGAGTATCTTTCTGAAACAGTTTCTTAGTGTCTTGATCCTTTGGGACCACTGGCACGTTCATAGATGATAGGCAAGTAATTTTGTCCTTACATTTGAATTTGTTTCTTCATGACTAGGCTCCAGTTGTGCTCCTTGGCAGGAATTTCAGATGTTTTCTATGTTCTCATTGCATTCATTCATTCATTTATTTATTTATTGTACCGTGTCTCAAACTCAGGACACTGTAGTTGCCAGGCAGGCACTTATGCCACTGAGCTATACCCCTGGCCCTCTCATTGCGTTCTGTTGGGTAGAACAGTTTAATCTGCCCCATTTCTGATGGTGTTCATTTTGATCACTTGTTTAAGGTATTGGGCTGCTTTTACTGTAAGGCAACTATTTTTTCCTTCCTAAGTATTTTGTAGGAAGGTAGTCTAAGACTATGTATAGATCCTGCTCCTAAAATCAGAATTTTAATTTATTAACTGTGGATTTGTGATTTTCTACTCAAGGGATTAAAATGCTTTTGATTCTCAAATCGCCCCAAATTTGACTGATGGGAGCCTCTTTCAGGTTGGTTTCTGTGTTCTTTCAATGCATTTGCATCATTTGTAAGGCACTGTCTTACCTTCAGCACAGCAGGATTTTCTAAATTTATTTTGTGTTTGCCCCAGCTGTGCAATCATCCATCCTTTCACATTTTACTGGAAATTTATAATTAGAAGACAAGATCCATGTATGATGTGTGTTCCTTATGTCAGGTGTTACTGCCTCTACTTCAGTAGCTAGTGGGAAGGGGTCTTACATGTGTTCACATATACATATTCTACATATTGCACATGCTCCCCCCTCTGTGTGCTATCCTTTTCAGCTCACCTGAGTTTCAGTATTCCCACTTCCCCTCCTCTGTTTAGGTGCAGAGCAGTCTCATCCCACTCCACTACTGAAGTTTTGGCTTTAGAACCAAGTTGAGGAATAAAAATCACTGTTAAAAAGATCATGTAAAGATTTAAAATTTTAAATGAATAGCTCATACTTTATCATTCAGAACCAACGATATATTGGTAGGATTTTTTTATTTTTGTTTTGTTTTTAGTTTATTCTAGTGAGTGAATTAGTAAAACTTGATTGAGGAGTGTAATGCCAAAGATACAGAAGTTAAGTTTTGAAGAACAAATTGAAATGCATACCATTTGTTTTTCTGTATCTTGTTGCAACTGTAATTGTTATTTAATGGTAGAGTACATCAGAGAAATTTGTGTGAATGGAAATCTAACCATTGAGCACTGAATACCAAGAGGATATTTTTGCTAATAAAGTTAAAAGGAAAATAATGGGCATACAGTTGTTGTTCTTAGAGGCCTTTTACCAAAATACGTAGTAAGACCTCATGTGAGAAGGCAATCTATATCCATTTGAATTTCATCTTGAAGTAAGCTACATGTGAAGTGGGACCCAAATTTAGCCACAGAGAGTTTAAGTAACTTTGTTAACATTACAGTAAAATTCAAACTCTTATCTTTTGGCTTTTAGAGCCAGTGTTGACTTCTGGGAAGATTTCACAGAGGCCACATGTTTTATGGGATTTAACATGGTAAGTGGCATTCCACAGAGAGGGGCAGGGCAGAAGTGACTCAGTGTGGACAAGCCATGTGGAGGTCTGGGTTGTCGCTCACTGAAGGGAGACTTTAGTGGCGGCAAGTAAGCCTGGAAGAGTTAAGTTGAGTCTTCAGCAGTCTGTCAGTTAGCCTTTATGCTAAGGATAAGATTAAGTAGGTGGACAACATGAACAATTATGTGTTTTAGAAAAAGACAACTGCTAGGAATGTATGCAGTGGTCCACAGGAGAGAAGAGAGCAGAAGCCAGGCTACTGAATTAAGAGGTACAGCAAAGGACTGCACTAAGGGAGCAGCACAGGAATGAAGAAGAGGTCATGGACTCAGGAAACATCTGAAAGATTAAGCCAACAGAACTTGTTTATTGAGGCTTTGTTGGAGGTAAAGAATGAGCAAGAGAAAGATTTGTAACCTGCATAACTTGGTGATTACTAACACTATTAAGCGAGGTACCACTGCACCTTTTGTTTTTTGTCTTTTTTGGGCAGGGCTTCACTACACAGTTCTGACTGGCCTTGAACTTACTTTGTAGCCCAGGCTGGTCTTGAACTCAACAGTGATCCTCCTGCCTCAGCCTCCCAAGTGCCAGGATTGCAGGTATGCATCACCATGCCTGGCAGTACTAACATTACTGACCTATTTTTATATATGAGAAAAAGTAGGTTCAGGAACAATATCATTGAGTGCTGAAAGAACATCTTTTCACCAGAATTTGGTTTGGGCTGTGTTTAAAAAAATTTTTTTTCCCAGAAACACTAAAGAAAAATGTAGTAAGAGACAGCTGCATTCCTTCTATGGTTTTGAAATGGGAATTATTTTGAAAGTTTTAATTTTTTCTTTTTGTAAAAGCTTTTTACATTTCAGTGCTGGAGTGGATTCAGATGGAATGATACACCAGGTATCCTTTAAGTCAGTGCTTGAGAAAGTCTAAGTGGAAAGACTAAAGACAGTGCCTTCTGTTGAACTGTTCACATATTAGGAATGCTCACCTTCTGATTCACAAAGCCTTCCACTGTCCACTCAGGATGTTAAATGGCCGCTCCAAGAAGACACAGTTCTCAACCGTTTATTTAACTGAAATGCCAAATATCGGATGGCTCCTTGGCAATAATGTACAGAAAGTGTGATTGCAAATGACAGATTGGGCACCAACTAATCTTCTGTGATTTGGTCAGTTTCAGAAAGTTTTGAAAACACGTTTTTTAGTTATTTTAAAGTTTGATGTAATCGATTTTTTTTTGCTTTGTTTTTGTTTTTGTTTTTTTGTTTTTTTTGAGGCTTAAACTATGGTTTCACTATACGGTTCAGGTTGGCCTTAAACTCACTTTGTAGCCCAGACTGGTCTTGAACTTGCAGCAATCCTCCTGCCTCAGCCTCTTTGAGTGCTGGGATTATAGGCGTGCGCCAACATGCCCGGCTATAATCATGTTATGTAAAATGGATAACTAGTTAACCAAAGAATTAGCAGATTTTTCCAGAGGTAATTTATTTCTGAATTGCAAGAAAAATCCTTACACATTATCATTTTATTGTAGATGCTAATTCTGCTGTAAAAATTTTATGAAAAATAAAATGATTTTATTCAAATTAATCACTAAAGGAGCATGTACAGAATATTGAATATTTTAATAGCTAAGAAAATTATAGATATGAATCATTAAAATTCTAAAATTGCACTTAAGTCAATTTTTTAATGCATAAATTTCATTAGCAAAAACGTGCCTTTGAGATTTTAATCTTTTATTTTTCTGTGAAGGAAATCATATAAAACTTGATGAAAGTCATGTGTAACAACCATAGAATACATACTCATTTCACAGTAAAATTGACTTGCTGGACCATAATTTTTCAAAAATTTGAAATTGTTCATAGTATGTCCTGTGACTCCAATGGAATTAAGAAGTAAAAAGTTTACTGAAAAATTTTTTACACATTTGAAAATTAAGCAGTGCAATTCTAAATAACCCATCAAAAACTTGCAATGAAAATTAGAAAATATTTGTGCGATGCAATTAAGCAATGCATAGAAAAATTTAAAGCTTTAAATGCACACCTTGAAAATGATTATCCATTTCAAAAAAGAAGCTTCAAATTAAGCACCAATGAAGGAAATAATAAAAAAGCAGGAAACAAGTTTGAAGAAACATAAAACGTGTAAAACTGATGAATCCCTGGCAAGACTTACCAAGCAAAGAAACCAATCTTTTTTTTTTTTTTTTGAAGAGAATAAAACCTAACAAAACAGTAAAGCCAATCAAAACGAAGCAGTGAAAATGGTACAGAACTTTGAAGGAGGATAATAGGAAATCAACAATGGCTACCATATCTTCACAGTAGTTGTCCATTCCATCAGGCACAGTAAAATCAAAAATGATAAAGCCAGTCAAAACAGAACATAGACTAAAACAAAACAATCAGAACAAACAAAGCAGAACAATCTTGGATTTCAAAAACAAGACAAGGAAATTCCCTGCATTTGCTATATTGCATACTATTCTCCTAATAGAAAAAAAATCAATCTTAAGGGATAAAAAAAAACTTCTACATATGTTCTACAGATGTTAAAATGAAAGCAAAGTTATAACCAACTCTTGCCAATAAACTTGAAAAATTAAAGTTGTTTTATTCCAAACAATCTTTAAAAATGTACCAACACTGATAGAAAAGATTAATAACCCCGTATCTGTTAAAAATACTTGATTTACAACAGTTTTCCTGGGAAGAAAACTTAGGCTCAGATGGCTTCCCAATTTTGAAGGGAGAAATAATGTCAGTTTTGTACAAACTCTTCCAGACAATAGTAAATGGACAAGAATGCCCCAGTATACTTTTTGCAGCCAACATAACTTTGATGCCAAAAACTAGCATGGACACTACAAGACAGGAAAATTACAGAGCATCTTATGAGTATGGATGCAAAAATCCTAAACAAAATGTTAGCAACCCAAACTAAGTAATACATTAAAAGGAAAATACTTGATAGCAGTATTAGGTTTATTTCAAAAATGGAAGATTAAATATTTGAAAATTGTAAAATTACTGAATTGAAGAAAATCATCTTGGGAAGCAGAAAAACAAAAGTTAAAAGTTCAGTATCCTTAAGGCTGGGATGTACGTCAGTGGTAAGGTGCTTGCCTAGCATGCACGAGGCCAAATCATCAATTAAAAAGCAAATTAAGGATCAAATTTCTTTAATCGGTGCATCTACAAAAATTTATAGCAAAATTGTAATAATATAATGCCAAAAGCTTTCATCCTGAAGTCAAAAATGAGACAAGGAAACTTACTATTACTTCTCTTTGACATGCTGGAGATCCTTGCCAATGCAACAAAGCAGAAATAGCAGTAGGCAAGAAATTATGCCAGCAACAAACAATTTGAAAATAAAAATTTAAAACAATGCTAATAACCAAAATACTTAAGAAATAAAAGAATAGAGCACAATAGAGGGTCTAAAAATAAATGTACACATACAGGTTGGCACTGCAGAGTATAGGGGAAAGTCAGGTACTAAATAAATGGGCAATTGTCTATATCCATTTATGTCAAGTGAATCTTGATCCCTACATAATGCCATAACCAAGAATAAATTGTAGGTGAATATCACCCAAATTTCAAAGATACACAGTGTGGCTTCTAGAAGACAACATAAGCAAATATCCTTGATGATCTAGGAAAAAATATATTGGCAGGTAACAAAAAAGTACCCTAAATAGGATTATGTTGAAACTAAGAACTTGCACCAAGATCAGTCTGCTGCTTCACCTGAGCTGTGAGAAATCCATTCTGTGGTGGTATACTTTTGTGGGAATACTGCCTTGGATGTGGGAATCCCTTCACACTCCACTGGACCGAAGCTGTCTGGAAGGGGATAAAAGTTCCTACTCCCAACTGTAAAGGCAGAAAATGGATGGACTTGAGTTAGAAGTGAGAGGGTGGGAAAGAATGAGACTCTAAACCTTGGGGGTTTCAGAAATTGAGGAACAATTTAGAGGTTATAAAGATTTTTGGAAAGTTTTGTTAATAGTTAAGTTATTGAAAAGACAAAATAGGAAAAAATTTGCAAGATCAGTAGTTGGCAAAAGATCTGTATCCAAAAAATATGATGAACTTCTACAAATTATTTTTCAGAAAAGACAATTCAATAGAAAAATGAACAAAAAATTGAAAAACAATCCACAAATGAGAATATTCAATACTCAGTAGACAGAAAAGTTGCTCAATCTAATTGCTCAACTGTTTAAACCAAAATGAGATGCCATTGCACATCCCACAGAAGGGCTAATGATTCCATCTCTTGACAGCTATGAAGTGGAACTGTTTCTGATGGGAATAGATTT
>RJWM01017018.1:0-44127 GCA_004363535.1 Dasyprocta punctata | reverse complement strand
ACTCTGGTTCTTCTTTTCTTTTCTAAAATGGTAATTCTCTTAGTCCTTTTGCTATTTATAACAGAATACTGTAGACCAAATGGCTTATAGACAACAGAAATTTATTTCTCAGAATTCTTAAGGCTGAAATGCGAAAGATCAAGTTACCAGGAGAGCTGGTGTCTGGTGTGGCCACTTCCTGAGTTATTCATGGCTTTTTCCCTGCTGTGTTTTCATGTGGCAGCAGAACCAAGGGAGTTCTCTTTTATCAGGTACTAATTCTGTCCTTGGGGGCTCCACTCAGTCGTCTCCCGAAGGAACCGACTCCTAACACCACCTCTTGATGGTTAGGATTAGTCATAATAAAAAAAGCTCAAGTTTCTGTGCCAATTAATCATTTGATAATAATAAATAATGGCAATTAGTTATTAACGATCATAACTAGTAAAGTATGTAAAGCATTTAGGACTTCCTCATTGTGAATACTCAGTGAGTGATAGCAATCATGGTATAATCATCAGGTGTTTCTGTCCCTCAGAGCAGGGGTATCTGTTGTTTCTACAAAGGGTCATTTGGTTTCTATGGCAACTACTCAATGCTGCTATTGTGGTGTGAACCACATGCAAACGAATGGGTGTGGCTGTGGCACAATAAAACTTTTACAAAAACAGGTGGCAGGCAGGCTGGATAAAGCCCATGGTTTATAGTTTGTCAGCATCTGACTTAGAGCAATAGGATGCACAAGCGTGAATTAATATTGTTGTGGAAGAAGGCTTTTATTCTTGATTTGGTGGCTTAAGGAAAACTATAAGAAAACTTCTATTATTTTCAGAACTAATAAAATTCAGGGAAGAGAAAGGCTAGATCAGGATTCTAGTCTTTGTGGGGCATTAGGTTATAAAACATAGGCCTTGTCATCATCAGTACGTACTTACTGCTAATACTGTGCGACCTGTGATTAGTGGTGAGGTCGGCAGGGCTCAGCCCTCCCCGAGAAGGGCTCCTTATCTTTTTCTCTTGATATGCTTCGTACAACAGGTGTGGGTTCTAGTGTCCATGGTGTAAGTAGGAGTTGTGGAAAAAGTAGTTGCAAAGTCAAAGTTTTCTTATGGGAAGTCATTTTATAAGGATAAATATTCTTTCTTTGAAGCACTTGTTTAGCTATGTAGAAGCCACTCAGGGGCCATGCCTGGAAAGGAATTCTTCAAGGACCTTCCGGCATGTAGTTATAGTTTCATTTTTCAGCGCAGTGGAGCAGAGCTGTGAAAGTTTACTCTGCATTTAGAGGGGAAAAATGTGACACCTTGCTGTCCGATTTATCAGGGGCTTGGCACTTTTGTGGGCAGCAGGGAGACTTGTAAAGAAGACAAATAAAACCACTGGGAACAATAGTGATTCACTCCCAGGGAAGTTCCTTGCCCTGCTGTATTTTCTCATTTCCAGGTGTGTAAAATCGGTACTGTTTCTTGCAAAGCAAGAAAACCCAAATTGAAATACCAAAGTGAGAAAGGGAGAGAGGGGGAGGGAAAGAGAGGGAGACAGACTGGAGGAAAAGATGTTGAGGGAGAGAGACTAGGTAGGGAAAGCAGGCAGAAGACAGGAGATAAAATTCATCCCCCATGTTCTTTTCTTTACAGACAGAGACAGAAAGAAGAAGAGGCAGGGTCTCAGAGAACAGTTACTCAGAAAGAAAAGAAAAGGAAAGAGTTACTGATCTTCAGGTGTGGAACTAAATAGGACATTGTTCACTGTGGCACTCAAAACTAATTTTCATCATTGAAAGCCTCATCTTAGAGGGAGGCTGTTTGTTTCACAACCTGGTGTCTCAGAGGGAGAGGCACAGACAGGTAATGACCATAAGATCACATCTCTAAAGTGAATGTGCGTACTTCCATCCTGTTTAAAAAGCCAGCTCATTGGTAAAATCATGGTCCCTCTGCAGCTCTAAAGTTCATCAAGTAATATTTATTTGCTATTTATAGCTAATTTTTCTCTCTGGTCACAAGGGCTCATTCTGTAAGGAAAATATAGAAGAGAGAAACTGAAAATACCTTGTGGAGGTGACAACCCTTGATTCAATACAGCATGGACTAATGCGTTTTCTTTCTGTCTCTTCCTGTAACTTCACTTATGGAAGAAAATGTTGTGCTATTATTGCTTAACCAACAGAAATTTTTTTTGGGTATTGTTTTCTCTCACAAATCTTCAGATTTAATGTGAGCAATAAATAATAATTTAATGTGAGCAATAAAATTTAATTTGCACATGGAAAGGTTTGGACAGGTTGCTAGGAAGGGAGAATTAGCATCAAAGCAAGTAAAGAAATCTGAGATAATCAGCACTGCATTGTCATTGCATTGTCTTGCAGACTTTGGGAGTTCCAAAAAGTTATTTAGGACTCTCGATGAAAACTTTCTGGTGGAAAATTTTGAAGGTTGGAAAATTTTGTGTATCTATGGAACAGATAGCTCATCAGAGTGGAGAAGTTTCATAGGCTGTGGAATTTGAAAGACATTAGCCTAAACCCTAAAAGAAGCTAGACTCCAGCTAATAAAAGATTTCAATGAAAATTGACTGGAGTATATCCTTGGGCTACAGATTTCACTTCCGTAAGAGCTACTGTGTTGCTCATTTGATTCTAAAATGTGGCTGAAATCTGCCTTTGAGAGTGGAATGAATTATACAAGAGATACGGAACAACTCACTTGGGTCTGCATGCTGCAGTTTCTGTCATCTGTGCCTTGGGGCGTGTACAGGCCATTTCTATGAGGTGGCAAGAGTTGTTGGGGGCCATAGTGACTGTTTCTACTTGGAATTACTGTTATGCACTGAATAACATTCATAATCAAAGAGGTGTGACGGGGGAGTGACTAGGGCCATTATCACATTTGGATAAATGATGAAAACTCTAAGAAATGGGAAAATAAAAGTGAGTTTGAGTCTCCTATACTGTCTTAGAATATTTCAAATTTCCGCTGTGAGCTGTGTGGTCTCATTAGAGTGCTACAGAATATCCATTCAGGATATTCACTTCATCATTAGTGAAATGAAGATCAGATCTTTCTTCTGCCTTCCATTATTCCTGTGAACTGTTGGAGAGACGTCTGTCTCCCCCTGGAAATGACGTGTACACTACCTGCTTAGTAATTAACCTCTTGTGTGTCACATAAAATGCATAGGAATTAACTCCTAGGCTCTGGAAGTCAGAATTTGTCCAAAAGTACATCCTGAACTTAGCAAAAACTCTTCACTGATTCTGAATCAACAAGCAGTTACAAACATGGGTCTGATTACAAAAGCGTTGTTGGCAAACCAAATTAATTTCTTTTGAGCTCTGTGGTGATCTTTATAGCAAGTGCTCCTGCCTTTTCTTCTGAAGAATATTTGTAGATAAGTGATATTCATGACTGCTGATAAAAATCCTTGTCATATAATCAAAGCATTACCCGAGACATTTTTCTTCATTGATTTGCATATTTTAATTTCTTAAGAAAATCATTCAAGCAGGAGAGAGTACTTCACACTTGATTAAAAACTGTGGATGTTTATAATGGGAAGAGTTTTCTACTTTAACTGTTGTGCATTCATATGCCATTTCAAATTCTTATTTATAAATAAAATATTTGTGGGGGTGGTCAAATATTTATCCTTATCTCTTTAGTCAGTATGGACATAAGGTTGGGGTTCTCTGTTCTTAGAACCCACTCTGTGGTGGATTAACTAATAGTCAACTTGCAACACCCAGCTGAGCTGAGTCAGTGTGGTGCTGGGTGTGGAAGGCCCACCTGAGGATTGTTGCCAACAGCATAAAAGGAGAACTGGAGGGGAAGATGGCATGCTGTTGCTGGAGAAGCTTGTTGCATTGGTTTTTCTGATATGAACTCAGCTGCTCTCATCATTCGAGGAGGATCTTGGGTCCTTGTCCCTGAGGATGGCTGCATTTCTTTTCAGGGGCACTCTGGTCCTTACCTTGATTGTTGCTGCTTCCTGGCTCCAGGGCAGATCCCTCAGCCTGCTGGCACTGATCCTTCACCCTGCTGATACAGACTTTCTAGCTTTTATCATTGGGCTTTGGGCCTTCCCACTGCAGATCCTTGATACAGACTTGCATGAGACATTGTCCTGAGTTCTAGGCCTCCAGCTGGACTCATAGAGAGCATTGCCATGAGCTCTAGGTCTTTAGCTGAATCATGCAGGACATTGCTGTGGGATCCGGGCCCTTGGCTGGATCCTCTGGGTCTCTAGTGTGTGGACAGATCTCTTGCACTCCTCTGCATGTTTTTTTTTTTTTTTTTTTTTTTTTTTTTTTTTTTTTTTTTGTGGCACTGGGGATCGAACTCACAGCCTCACACCTGCCAGACAGGCGCTTAAGCTGCTGAGCCAAACTCCTAGCCCTGTTCTGCATTTGACTCTTTGGTGAATGTTATAAAATAATCCTATAAATTATGTGTCCTATATTAAATCTATTCCCTTGCAAATCCTGATTACAGCATACTCCCATTGGACAAATGCTTACATTATTATAAAGAAAATGACCCCAGCAGGGCCCCTGGCAAGTCTTTTGTGTTAGGTACTATCCATCTGCAGTGAAGGACCCCCTTCAGCAAAAGCCTCAAGGTGCCTGTGAGTCACCAGCCTGTTCACCACTGGCCCGTTTCCACCCTGTTGTTGAAAGGTTATGCATTTCTAATAGTGTGGATATTTTGCTCTACTTTTAAAAGCACAAGTGTCCTCTGTCCAGATACCTGTTTTAATCCAGCAACTAAAGAGTCACACAGCTCTTGAACCTGGTCTTTTGGTACTTCTGAACCAGCAGGTGCTATGATCACAGATAGCTATATATATACAGCCAGAAAAATGCTAGCAAGTATATATCTAGTCATCGTGGGTTTCTACTTCTTCTTCCCATTTGGCATAAAGGCACTTGAGTATTCAGGAGGAAAAATCTCAAAGATGTCACATCTGATGTCCTGATCCTTACGGTGATGTTTGAAGTAAAGATTAATAGCGATTGAGGGAGCATTGATTTTTTTCTGTTATCTTCCTTAAATGGTAAAATAGCATAATAATAAGCATAAACCTGCCAAGAATTGGCATAGGCTGAAGAAAATATTGGCATTAAAATGAATCAAACACTTTGCTTTCTGTCTTCCAGACCATGGGACACCCTCGTTCCTTCAGCTCACACATACTGTCCTCTGATGTGACCGCACCCCATTGCTCTACTGGGCAAAGTTTCTGAATTCAAGAACTTTTGTTAAAATTCTAATAATTCCTGACCTTATAAGAAACTCTGAACTCTTAATGGCCACCAAGTGTATAAATTCATTTTCTTTACCTCTCTATAGAGCAGAGGGAGGGAGACGCTGAAAACAAACTGACAGATAAACAAATTGTGCAGTGTCATGTGTAGCTTGCTTAAAGTTAGGGACCCAAGTTTACTTTTGAGGATGAATTCAAATACTTTCCTCTCTGAGGTCCTTGCTGCTGTTGTCCCTTTCTTCTGTAACCAAACAGAAGAGGGTCTCCTCCTCCTGGCACTGCGCGATGCCAGCTGCCCTTCCACCACGCTTGACAGATATAGCCTGTTAGGTGCGAGGATGATTTGTGTTTGTATGTCGTAGTGAATCATGAGCTTCTTTAAGGAGGTTTGTTTGGTTCATTTTTGTATTTTCTGAAATGATCCAAAATAGTGCCTTGCATAATACATGATAAGTGTGTAATAAATGTTGAATAAACGAGGGTGATTTCTCCTTGTCCTTTTGAGCATTTTAAAACAACTCTTTAGTTTTCGACTTAAGATGAATGCTTATTCAAAAGACGTTTTCAATACCACGTGTCAGGCACTGTCTGTGCTAAGTGCCGGGGATATCAAATGAGCAAAACTCAAAATCTTGCCTAATGGCTAGAAGCATGAATAAAAACAAGCACGTGTGTATGATTGGAGATGGTGGTAAGAGTTCGGGAGAGAAATGAATAAGGGGAGAGGGCCAGGGATTGCAGGATGGTGTTCAGGGGAGGCCTGCCTGCTAAGGTGACAGCTGAGGGAGGTCTGAGGGAGGTGAGGAGGACTCTTGCAGGCTGAGGGGACAGTAAGAGCAGCCTATGGTGTGAATGAGCCCAGAAGAGCAGGGGGACCAGAGTGGAGCTGCAGCACAGGAACTGAGAGCAAAAAGTGGGAGTTGAGGCCAGAGAAGTAGCAAGGGTTGGGTTCAGAGAGGACTTGGTGGGCATGGCCAAGAATGTTGGCTTTTGCTTTGAGAGGGAAGCACATTTGGAGGGTGCTGAATGTACAAATGACATGATTTGACACATAGGGTTAAGGAAAATTCTGCTTATAACATTTGTGGTTTGATTATCAGAAATTTTGACATCCTCTGAGAATGTGAAATTTCATCCTAAGGCAGAAGGTGGTTTTATGGTTTTAGGAACTTTTGAGTTGAAAGGACACGTTAGTCAAATCGAATATTTCTAAATGAATTTAAAACAGGTACCAATGTGGGAATACTGTTGAGGTTCTGAGATGAATATGACACTTAAAACCTATGTCTATATCCATTTAATGCATCTTAGTTTCTTAATTGAAGCTTTACTGATACATTACTCTAAATATGTTTTTATTGCTGCTCGCTAACTTACTCACCAATAAGCTTTAGTTGTCTGGTGTACATGAATGTCTACATAATATGTTAGGAATAAATTCTCACCAGGTCAGAAGCCATTGAAGAACCATGGTCACAAAAGTTTATGGATTTTAGAGCCAGATGTGGTGCGCACGTCTTTAATCCCAGCACTTGCAAGGTTGAGGCAGGTGGATCGTTGTGAGTTCAAGACCAGCCTGGGCTACAAAGTGAGTTCAAGGCCAGCCTGAACTGCATAGTGAGATCCTGTCTCAAAAATTGGGGCTGGGGATTTAGCTCAGTGGTGTAAGTGCTTGTGTGGCAGGTGCAAGGTTGTGAGTTTGATACCCGGTACCAAAAAAAAAAAAAAAAAAAAAAAGTTTGTGGATCTTGTGCCTTCATCAGTAAAATATTTTGAACACTTACCTCCAATCTACCTACATTTATTTATTATTTATATACGTGTATCACAGTAGCTATACGTGATTATTGTAAAACACGTGCTTATAGGAGTTAAAAGCATGACATAAATACAAAACAAATACTTTAAAATGACATTTTATTTTGTTAATGGTTATCAATATTTTTGCTTTCATCAAAAATTGTTACGTTTTTAAGTGAGAACAATTACTAGTTTTTACACTAGTTAAAGTTTTACACAGTGTGTTCCTAATTCAAGTTTGAGATTTGGTTTCCAATTATCATCATAGTTAAAGAATATGTCTTGAAAACATCCAAGTAGGAATGCATTATGGACTTCATTTAATCATGTAAGTAAATTTTCAATCTCAAATTCTTCCTGCTGTGGTTTTTGTTGAAATATGGTTAGCAAATTTCCATCTCTGTAATCTCAATCAGATGTTCTTGCAAAAACTAATTTGAAGATAATACATTTTAATGTTTTTAACAAAGACATTCAAAGCTCACTGGATTTTTCCATTTGGAAGATTTAAAAATAGTGTTCAGATAGGCATGTTTTTAGTGATATACTTACAGTGTTTTCTTCAACACAATCATATAATGAGAGAAACACTTCCAAACATTTGTCTCCCCACACTGTTTCCATATTATGAATTTCTTCTGAAAAAAAATTTGCTTTCTTGTTTAACGTTTAAACATCTAATTAACCTTGAAGGGACTGATTAAGTGTATAGCTAACAGAGCTTGTACTGAAAGCAAAAGTGTCATCTTTGCCAGTGTCCTCTTCTTATTTTTTCTTTTTTACTTGCATTTGCATTATTAGTGTGCTGGTTTCCTTGCAGAACTATTTTCAGCTATCAGACATTTGGTGAGGGTTAGTTTGATGAAAAGGAGATAATACGATCTGTGAGTCAACTTGGCTGGGAATAGAGCAAAACTCTGGAAACCAAACAACAAGCCAGGGCAGGGCTGTCAGTTTCCCCTAGTTCCCTGTAGGACACACCTGGATCTGTGACATCTGCCCGCCTGGCGACATTAGACAAGAGCCCTGAGTCAAGGTGCAGAGAAGATTCTTGGATTAGATATTAGTACAGCTTAATTGCTTTCTCTTTTTTATAAAGGGTAAAATCATACAGTGTCCCAATATTTTTCTGATGCCCCAAAGGACCATCTTGCACACCCCTAAGGATTAGTGTACCCCACAAATGAAAGACTATCTTGCCATGGGAGAGGCAACTTATATACTGGATGTGGCATTTTCAGTTGGTTGGCTTGAGTCCTCATGAGTCACAAGGGGTTAAAAAGCCTTGCTGTTCCATTGTTTGTAAAAACTTTTCAACAAAAGATCAACCAAAAAAATAATAATGGTTTTGAGGACAGAGATAATTGATTACAAACACAATAATAATTGAAAGTAAAGTTAATTAAATCTCCTTTGGCTGTTCATTGCTCACCTTCAGATGCAAATGAGTGTCTACCGCTGACTAAAAAGCACCCTGTAACCTCTGCTTTCTAATAGCTGAGCACAAAAAGGGTGGCTCCACTAATGCTAAGGTTACAAATTCTGTTTCTCAGCTAGTCTCTGGCTTGCCTCTCTTTTTGCTTTGCCCAGACTCAGTATGTCTTTGCCTAGGAAAAAGGTAAATTTTGTCTATTCCTTCTGGCTTTTGGTATCTAGTTATCAGTGTCACCTCAGGAAGAAAAGTGACTGGCGCCTCATGTGCTGCTCCTTTTGAATAAGTGGAATATTTCTAGTGACATTTAATTTTGTGATTTTTTTCCCCATTTTAAAAAAGTTTTAAAAATGGTCTTTGGGAAAAGAAAAACATCTTTTTTTTGTTTATTTGCTAGCTTAATGGTGAGAATGCACCTTCCAGTTTAAAAATTCTCAGGGCTCTTGCAGAGCAAGTGTCTTTCTTCACCTTTACCTCTTCCCCTTTCCTGCAAAGTACCTTGGGAGAAGAGTAAGCTGTTAGGCTGTAGAGAGATTGCAAATGACATGTGGCTACAGTGCTGATGGGTGTTGGCACAGCTGAATAATGTTGGCTATCGAGGGGTATGGAATGGCAGTAGGAGAAAAAGGTTTAGTTTTATTAGCAGTGAGAGGTATGTGATTAGAAAACATCCCTGAACATTCTCTTTCTCCCTCCTTTCCTTCTTTCTTTTCTTCCATCCTTCTTTTTCTTTGATTTTATTTTTGATTTTTTTATTTTAAAAAGCAAAACATAAAAAAGAGTAGAAATAATACAGAATTAGAAGAAACAGTAAGAAATCAACACTAGCTAACATATTGCATATTGTTATCTTAGAAGTAGTTGTTCAAGTTACAAGATCTAGGCATAAAAGATGATCAGACAATCAAATAATGACAACACAAACTATTCTTTTTGATGAACTAGCAGAATTAGTACTATAGTTATCTATCTTGCACACTTATACATAAACACAGTTATATGTATATACCTACATGCATATAATCTTTTCCTTTCTTCCATTTCTCCTTTCCCCTATTTCAGTTGTTATTTAATTTTGAGTGTTTTCTTTACCTCTCATTATTACAACATCTATTGTACATTTTGGATCTTATTACTCTTTCAGTTTTTTTTTTATTATTGTCATTTTTTACACTAGGGAGACAAAATGATATTTACAAACATGAGTCTGATTTATTTCACTTAGAAGTATAGTCTCAAGTTGACTCCATTTACCTGTAAAGCCTCAAGATCATCTTTCTTATAGCTGAATAATGTTTCACTGTATAAAAATATCACATCTTTTTTATTTATTCTGTGGTTGATGGACATTGGGGTTGTTTCCAAGATTTATCTATCACAACTTGTGCTGCTATAAATATGGGTGAGTATATATCACTGTGACATGACATTTTCAGTTTTTCTGGGAAAATGCCCTGAAGGGAAACAGCTGGATTGAATGGGACTTCCAATCCTAGTTTTTTGAGGAATCTCCGCTTTGATTTCCACAGTGGTTGCACCAGTCTACACTCCCACCAACAGTGGAGAAGGGTTCCTTTTCTTCACAGCCCACCAACATTTGTTAACAGGTTGATTTCGTGATGGCAGCCATTCTTTCTGGAGTGAGATGGAATCTCACTGTTGTTTTAATTTGCATTTCTCGAGTGACCAGTGATATTGAGCATTCCTTCATGTATTTATTTGCCATTTGTATTTCTTCATCTGAGAAGTGAGTATTCATTTCTGATGCCCATTTTTGGACTGGGTCTTTGAATTTGGGGGGTCTGATTTTTCAATTCTTTATATGTTCTGGATATAAGTCCTTTTTTTGGGCTTTTTGAGACAGGGTCTCATTATACAGTTCAGGCTGGCCTTGAGCTCACTTTGTAGCCCAAGATGGTCTCGAACTCACAATGACCCTCCTGCCTCAGCCTCCCAAGTGCTGGGATTACAGATGTGAGCCACCATGCCTGGCTTGGATATAAGTCCTTTATCTGAGGGACTGTTAGCTAAAGTTCTTACCCATTCTGTGGGATTTCTTTTCACTTCGTTGGTGATTTCTTTTGAAGTGCAAAAACTTTGTAATAAGATGAGATCTCAATTGTTGATTCTTTGATTCCCAGTTGTTGATTCTGTACCTCCCGTGCAGTTTGTGTTTTGTTCATGAACTCTTTGCCTACCCCTGTGTCTTCAAGATTTCTACCTACCTTGTCTTCCAGTAGATATAGTGTTTCTATTTTAATATTTAGATCTTTGATCCATTTTGACTTTAATTTAGTGCATGGTGATAGACATGGGTCTAGTTTCAGTCTCTGCCAATGTGGAAGTCAATTTTTCTAGCACCACTTACTAAAGAGGCTATCTTTCTTCCAGTGAACTTGTTTAGCTCCTTTGTCAAATAGAAGATGGTTGAATGTCTTTGTAGTTGTATTTGCACCTTCTAATCTGTTCCATCGATCCTCAGGTCCATTTTTTTTTTTTTGCCAGTGCCATTCTGATTTCATCACAGTAGCTTTGTAGTACAATTTCAAGTCAGGGATTGAGATGCCTCTTGACTTGCTTTTGTTGCCCAGAATTGCCTTTGCTATTCTAGGTCTCTTCTGTTTTCAGATGAATTTTAGGACTGTTTTCTCTAGATCTGTAAGGTATGTTAATGGTATTTTGATTGGGATTGCATTAAATCTGTATAACAGTTTTGGGAGTATGGTCATTTTCACAGTATTGGTTCTTCCTGTCCAAGAGCAAGGGATATCTTTTCATTTTCTAACATCTTCTTCAATCTCCTTTTTAAAAATACTATAGTTTTCAGCATATAGGTCTTTTATATTCTTTGTTAGGTTGATTTGTAAGTATTTTGGTTTTTTGGATGCTATTGTGAAGGGTGTGGATTCTCTTATTTCTCTCTCAGTGAGTTTGTTGTTTGTGTGCAGAAATGATATTGATTTTTGAGTGTTGACTTTGTATCCAGCTACACTATTAAATTTGTTTATTAGCTCCAGTAGCCTTTTGATGGAGTTTTTAGGGCCTTCTATGTAGATTATCATGTCATCTGCAAATAGTGATAATTTAAATTCTTTCTTTCCTATCCTTATTCTTTTTATTTCTCTCTCTTGTCTGATTACTCTTGCTAATGTTTCCAGAATTATATTGAATAGGAGTAATGATAATGGAATCCTTGTCTTGTTCCTGATTTTAGAGTGACAGCTTTCAGTTTTTATCCATTTAATATAATGTTGGCCATTGGTTTGTCATAGATGACTTTTATCAGGTTGAGGTAGATGCCATCTATTCCAAGTTTCTGTAAGGTTTGTATCATGGACAAATGTTGGACTTTATCAAAGATTTTTTCTGTGTCTATTGAAATGATCATGTGATTTTTGTCTTTGGTTATGTTGATGTGGTGTATTACATTTATTGATTTGCATATGTTAAACTATCCCTGCATTCCTGGGATAAATCCCACTTGGTCATGATGTATAATCTTCTTGATGATTTGCTGCATTCTATTTGACAGTATTTTATTAAGAATCTTTGCATAGATGTTCATTAGGGAGATTGGCCTATAGTTCTGTTTTTGGTTCAGTCTTTCTCTGGTTTTGGTATCAGAGTAATACTCACTTGCAGGAATGATTTAGGGAGGATTACATCCCTTTCAATTTCATTGAAGAGTTTGAGAAGTATTGGCATTAAATCTCCTCTAGATTTCCTGTAGAATTCAACTGTGAGTCCTTCAGGACTGGGCTTTTCTTTGTTGGTAAGTTTTGAACCATGTTTTTAATTTCAGTAGCAGATATTGCGTTATTCAAAATTGTTATATCTTCCTGATTCAACTTTGGTAATTCATATGTTTCTAGGAATTTGTCCATTTCTTCTGTGTTTTCCACCCTATGTGAGTAAAGATTTTCAGAGTGAGTATTCATGAGCTTTTGAATTTCCATGGCCTCTGTATTAATTTCTCCCTTTTCATTCCTTATTGCATGAATTTGAGTTTTTTCCTTCTTTTTCTTGATAAGGTTGGCTAGAGGCTTATCAATTTTGTTTATTCTCTCAAAGAACTGGCTTTTGATTCATTAATTCTTTGTATTGTTTTCCTAGTCTCAATTGTATTAATTTCTGCTCTGATCTTTATAATTTCCTGTCTTCTATGAGCTTTGGGTTTGACTTCTCTTCCTTTTTTAGGTGTAGCATTAGGCTATTTGTGTTTGTTTTGTTTTCTTGATGTGACAATTTATTGCTATATGTTTCCTTCTTGGGATTGCTTTTATTGCATCCCACAAGTTTTGATATGTTGTATCTGCATTTTCATTGAATTTTAGGTATTGTTTAATTTCATCTGTAACCCGCTGGTTGTTCAAGAGGTTGTTACTTAATTTCCATATGTTTATGTAGGTTTTGCAGTTTTTTTCCCATTAATTTCCACTTTCAGTGCACTTTGATCAAATAATATGCATGGGATAATTTCAGTTCCTTTGCATTTACTTAAGAATGTTCTATGAGTCAGCATATGGTTTATTTTAGAGAACGTCCCATGTGCAGCTGAGAAAAATGTGTACCGTGATGTTGTTGGGTGGAACACTCTGTAAACCTCTACTGAATTCATTTATTCAAAAGTTTCATTCATTTCTGTTATTTTTTTGCTGACCTTTTGTTACTTGATCTATCTCTTTGTGACAGTGGGATATAACAGGTCCCCTGTTACAATTGTGTCATTGTGTATTTGATTTTTTATGTCTATTAGTATCTGTCTTATATAGTTGTGTGCTCTTGTATTTGGTGCATATATATTTATGATTGTAAGCTCTTCCTTTTGAATTTTTCCCCTAACAAGTATGTAGTGACCTTCTTTATCTCTTTTGATCATTTTTGGTTTGAAGTTTATACTGTCTGCAAATGGATTAGCTACCCCTGCTTTTTTCTGGGTTCCTGTCACATGGAATATTGTTTTCCATCCTTTGACTTTTAGTCTGTGAGTTTCCTTTTGAGTCATACACATTTCTTGTATACAGCATATTGTTGGATCCTGTTTTTTGATCCATTCTGTCAACCTGTTTCTTTTAATAGGTGAATTGAGGCCATTTACATTGATGGATATAACTGATATGTACTGGTTCAACTTTGTCATGTTATTTTCCTGTTGTTGGTTTTCTGCTTTTCCTCCTTGTTTAATTGCTTGCCCTGTCTGGTGGTTTCTTTCTGTTGTTGTTCTGGGAATTGTAGTCATTTTTATCTCTCTCTATTATGTCTTTTGGTACTCTTTCTAGGTTTGGTTTGGTGGACATGAATATCTTCAGTTGTTCTTTGTCGTGGAAGTATCTTATTTCTCCATTAAATTTCAAAGAAAATTTTGCAGGGTACATCAATCTGGGTTGGAAGTTGTTTCTTTCAGGGCTTGGTAGACATGAATTTCTTCAGTTGATCTTTATCATGGAAGTATCTTATTTTTCCATCAATTTTGAAAGAAAGTTTTGCAGGGTACTTCAATCTGGGTTGAAATTTGTTTTCTTTCAGCACTTAAATACTTCACTCCAAGCTCATCTTGACTTGAGGGTTTGTGCTGAGAAGTCTGCTGTGATTCTAATAGGCTTTCTTTGATAGGTGAGTTGTGTCTGTTCTCTAACAGCTTTTAGTGTTCTGTTTTTATGCTGAATTTTTGGGATCTTAATTATTATATGTCTGGGTGTAGATTTATTTTGGTTATGACTGTTTGGCATTCTATATGCCTCACTTATCTGCATATCAGATTCTTTTCCCATGTTTGGGAAATTTTCTGCTGTTACTTCTGTGAATAGTTTTACTATGTCATTTGCATTGGCTCCTGCATCTTCATTGATGCCTATTAGTCTTATATTGTTTCTCTTTGCATCATCTTGAAGCTGTTAAATTGTCATTTCATGCTGCCTTGTTATTTTTAAAAGTTCTTTCCTTTCACGATCCCTAACTGCGATCCTGTCCTCAAGGTCTGAAATTCTATCCTTGGCTTCATTCAAATGGTTTCACCAGCTTTCAATAGAATTTTTTATTTCTTGGATATCTCTTTGAATTTATTTCATGCATTCTACTTCTTTTCTATATTGTTCATTCAAGGTTTCCATCATTTTCCCATGCTCCTGTACTTTTTAATCTATGTCTTCTCTAGCTTTGCCGAGCAACTCCTTTATTAATGTTGTCATTTTTTTCTTTACGTGAGAGATTATTTCTAGTCTGATTTCCTGTATAACCTCATGGATTTGTTTTTTTTTTTTATTTCACTTACTATATTTTCAGAAATTTCAGGTGTATGACTTTTAATGTCCTCTATGTCAATGTATCCTGTACTCATTCCTGATGGACTAAATGTTTGAGATTGCATTTGGTTTTTCCGTTTTGTCATTTTTACCTCTTGGGTTAATATTTGGTCTTTCAGTCCTACCAGTCTCAACTGTCCATAGTGCGTGCCTTTGTGTCCTACTGTGTGGTTGATGTTTGTCCAAAAGCTGGGTCCCAGAGTGAAGGGGAGGGCCAGTCACCTGAATTCCTCCTGCAGGGCCTGTTGAGTGAGTCTTATATTCTTCCTAGGCTGACTAGTCTAGGGTTATTGATTCAAGTCAATCCTTAGTTCTTACTGTTACTATGACCGATTCAGGTTGTTCCAAGCCATCAGATCTACCTGTGTGTAGTGTTCACCTTAGCTGGGATGCCATTGTATCACTGGGTGTCTCATAAGTCCTTTGATTTCCTCCAGGTTGGGGGAGACCTAGCCAGCACTCTCCTCAACCCAACTTGTGTTCTCTATATGGAGGAAGGACTCACCCACAATCTTGCCAGGCTTTCCAAGGTCCTATAGCTACTGCTCCTGTTTACCTACTAAGGTCCTCTATTTGAGGGGAAAACTCACCACACTGTACAAGCCCGCTGAAGTCCTCTGTGTGGGTAAGGTGTTGCTGGGGCTCCCATCATCCCAGCAAGGTTCTGCAGGTGGTGGAAGGGGTTGCTGGGTGTCCGTGAGCTGCAGCTGTGCTTTGGGTCGGGGGGGAAGGATGACCTATGATCCTGCTGCTGTCCTAGTTCTGGGTGGGCGAGGAGGAAGGCCAACCAGTGATGCTGTAGCTGCCCCAGGTCCAGGGGGTGAGGAGGAGGGACAGCCAACAATTGTGCAGCTGCCCCAGGTCTGGGGGTTGAGGAGCCTTCTATACTTCTTTTAGTCTCCTCTTTTCTTTCTGTGGAACATAGAAACATTTACAGAAAATTCTGGAGCAGGGAAAAAAGAGAGAAAAACTACTCCAGAGGTGTTTAATGAAACTCAAGAACCCCAGAGATTTCTGAGCTTCAGTAGGGTGTGAAGGGTGAGTCCACAGCAGGGTGGGTCAGTGTGGGCTAGCAGAGGAGGCATCTGTGCAGGTAGAGGACTGCAGCCTGACGTGAGTGTCAGAGCCTAACTGGGGCGTGAAGGGTGTTCAAGTGTGAGCAGTCAGTGCAGGGTGTCAGATTCTAGGCAGGATAACGGAATCATTCACTTCAAGGGAGTGTGACTGCCACTGAAAAAATGATTTTCTACCCTTCTGCCTGGTAAGCGACAGGACACATTTCTCCCCAGCTCCAAGCCAACGGGAGCATTGCTAAATCAATGAAAGTTTGACCCTCTGCACCTTCACTTTAGACTGTCACAGAAAGGGATGCGAAAGATTAGGAAGGAGGCACCAGACACATAAAGCATCTTCCTGTGACAGAAACAGAAAGCTGTGCTTCAGTGTGTTTGGATAAAAACATAAACACCATCCTACCAGTGAGGACTCACAGTAATTCTGTGTTTATGCTTAAAAAGCATGAACATGAACAGAATATGTTTTACCTTGAACATCACCTTCAGAATGGGAAATAAGAAGTTGCTTTTTTCCCCCTTGTCAGCATGACTTCGGTATGACAGAGAAGATGAGCTTTGGAATCAAATTTTGCAATTTTGTGTTCATGAAGGGCATCATAAGGGGGATGCAGGAAGGAAAAGATTTCTAGTCTATGGAGCTGAGTGAATGAAAGAGTCCCTTTTAGGGACTCATGTGTGTTTTCACGTCTGACCCGCTTATCTGTGCTGTGCGGCGGGTGGTGCACTTACCCTGTGTGAGGGGTCTGTAACCTCCTCACCACAATTTCTCTGGGTGCCTCTGGAGCAGCCTCTTTCCCCAGGTAGCTTTTCTTTGGGGTGCTTTAAAAGTAGATCTATTTTGAGATGGGATTCTGAGCAGTGTTTTTCCTTCTTATTCTATCAGTAATGTAGGAAAATTTTGCATTTTCTGTGTTCTTTTCACTGATGATTATTGTTGAGGTGCCTGTTTTTCTGCTCCAGATTTCACCTTAGTTTCTTAAAAAATCTTATCTGATTCTTTTAATAGATTCAGGATGGGGTAGTGAACTTGAACAGGTGGTGTGCTGGTAACTTTAACAGCCAGCTTCTGTACAGCAAAGGAAAAAATTAAGAGTAAAGAGACAACCTACAGATTTGATAAAAGTTATCACACCTGTAGATGATTAACAGCTAAAGTATAGGATCTGCCAGTTTTTTATTTTCCTGAAGTGTGTGTACATTTTTTGGTAAACTCTGTATATGAGGAACTCAAACCATTTAGTAACAAGACAAGAAATAATGGATTAAAAATGAGCAAGAAGTCTGAACAAACAGTTCTTCAAAGAAGACACACAAATAACAAATAGGTGCATAAAAAAAGCTCAGTACCAGTAATCATCAGGGAAGCACAAATCAAAAGCAAGCTATCATTTCACACCAGTTGGAATGCTACTATCAAAAAGATGGGAGACAATAAGTGTGGACGAGGTTGGAAAGAATACTTGTACACTGTTGGTGGGAATACCCGTTAGTATATCCATTGTGGAAAACAATATGGCGCTTCCTCAAAAAACTATAAACACAGAATTATCATATGATTTACTAACCCAACTTATGGGAATATATTTAGAAGAACGGAAATCAGTGTATTGAAGACATATCTGTATCCCCAAATATATCACAAAATTATTTACAATTGGCAAGAAATGAGAATAACTTGAGTCTATCAAAAGAAGAAAGGCTAAAGAAAAGGTTGTATATAAGCACAATGAGCTAATATTCAGCCTTAAAAAAAGGAAGAGGTCCTGTCATTTGTGACAACATGGATAAATCCAGAGGGCATTGTGAGAAGTGAAATAGGCTAGACACAGAAAGACAAACAATCCATGACGTTACTTATCTGTGAAATCTAAAATGTCAATCCCATATAAATAGAGTAGAATGGTGGTTACCACTGGCTGGAAGTTGGTGGAGAGAAGTGCTGAGATGTTGCTCAAAGTGTGTAAAATTTCTGTTAGGAGGTAGGCAGGAATTTTTGAACTTTGTTGCACTAATAAAAAGTATGTGAGGTGATGGTTATATTAATTAGCTTCAATCATTTTGCAAGGTATACACTTATCAAAGCATCATATTTTACCCCATGAATATATACAATTATTATTTGTCAATTTAACAAAAACCTGCTTTTAACAGTTCTTATCAATTCCTATGGCAGATTTCAGGCTACCAAGTTGATATAACCAGCTCACAATTCAGCAGTTAAGCACACCCCTGAAACCCTCACCCAGAAATGCTTCCCATTGAAACTGAGCTTATTTTAGAATGACCCAGTCATGAAAGAACTACAATCTTCATGATTGGTCATTTGGTTGTTATGTGAAGTGGTAAGTAAGACATTTTCTTTGTTTTCTCAGAAAAAAAAGAAAATGAATAGAATTTAAAGGTACTTCAAGATATTTTGAAGGTTGATGATTTGCAATACTGTTTTTTTTTTTTCCTGGAATGAAATGAAAATGAGGAAAAGGAGAGCTGTTCTAGGCAACTTTTTGATTATGTTTAAAAACTGTGAATCTAGAACTACTTTTTCTGGAGAACTATAAAAATTACCAATTGAAACCTACTCCAAACTCACCATATGAAGTCTGACTGCTGACTGGGAATGTTCTAGAATGAATGCTGAAACTTTCAGCCCCCTCTTCCCCTGGTGTTTGAATTTATTAAAATAATGGACTATATTTTATTTTAAATTTCTTAGATTACCTTTTCTCTTCACTGTTTTCATGTCTTATATAATGTGCCTAAACCTAGCTATCAGTCTGCCACATGTGCTATTCTTACCTTTTGTTTTTGTTGAGTTACACAAGAAAGAATGGCGATACTATAATGAGCACAAATTCAAAAATGGAGGCCAATTACCAAAGAAATAATTTCCTTTAGCTGAGATGTGCTCCTGGCTTTATAATTTTCATTGACCTTGTATTTTCTAGGAGCTTTAAGTGGTTCTGAGTTAGCTTATCTGCCCTGATTTTTAAGGTTTTGAAATAAAACATTTTCTGAAGAGACATATGCAGAAATAAGTTTTAAAAATCATGTGTAGAAGTAGAGAGTTCTTTGTTGTCTCACCATTAACATATTTTCTGATAAAGTTTAGAGGTTATAGTATGAAATCTGCGCATATATTCCCCTGGCCTACTTTTTAATGCACCTCTTGATTTTCTTGTTATTTTTCTAGGTTCTTTTCTTTTCCTCCCTGGGCTGGTGATAGTGCTAGCAGGTTGCAAATCCCTGGAATGTAAGCTTGTCTTCTTAGTCTTACTTCATCCATGGCATTTGCAACTGTGCTTGGCAAATAGTTGACTTTCAATTAATGTTCATTGAAATCCATTTCAAAGTTTTGTTCAGGATTCTTTTGTTTATGAATCAGTTTCCCCCAGATCTTAGACTTTTACTGCTGAATCCCTTAGATGGGGAATGAGATACAGAATAGAGGAATAAAATTTATGATAGGTGAGAAAAACAGATTTTGATTAGAAGTAGTCTGTCAATGGAAAATGTAAGAAGATGAATAAGTGCTTCCCTGTTGATAGGGTTGAAACTTAGGTTTTGAAAAATTATAGTTCAGCACTATGCAAGCCAGTTGTCCTGGTTTATTTGGACTGAAGGGATTTCTGGGATGTGGGGCTCATGACAAAACTGAAAAAGTCCTGGACAAACTGGGATGAGTTGGTTATCTAGTACTGAACTTGTAATATAGGGTGGGAAGATACTCTGCAGTAGTGGTTTTCAATTTCGAGTACACTGAACTACCTGAAAAACAATGACACAAAGAGAAGTTCTGACTTAGTCAGGATTTAGTCAAGATGCTAAACATAGGATTGTAAATGTTCTTCAGGTGATCGTAATGTGTAGCCAAGAGTGAGAACCACTCTTGCTGAGCGATGTGGAGGACAAAGCTGTTCTCATGCCTTTGGCAATGCACAAACTGCATTGTCATTGAACTAGGTTTAATGTTAAAAAGTTTGACTTGGCTTTGAAGATCGGTGAGAATGATAACTTGGACTATGCTAAAGCATGTTCTACTTTTGCTGTCCTTTACTGGTGAACTAGCAAACAAGCAGTTAAAAGTTATCCTCCACTTCATGAGACAAGACACTGCTCTCCAACTTTCCTTTTCTCCTCTTGGAAGGCATCTTGATCTGCTCCACATATAACCTAAACCCCAGGAACAAACGTCTGCATTCTTTTTCTCACTGAATTATTCCCCACCAGGTAAGGCCATGGCCATAGTTAGAGCAACAGAAAAGCACAGCTCTGAATTCTATTTAGACATTTTTTCTTATAATTCACACTGTCATTAGTTTTGACAAAGACTCTCTGTTGAAGATGGGTTGTTGCTAAGGGTGTTTCTGTTTTACATCTACAAAAATAAAAAGTTAAATTTTCCAAACTCAGCCATTGCCAATGAAGTCAGATTTGGTTTCCCCAGATTCTCTGGGAAATTCTACTCAGTTCTTTTTCATGAAAGCTTTGTATAAAGTTTAGACATTCTGTGCTGTGTTTGTAAAGGGACAGTCTGTTCCTAATGTGAGATGGATGGAGATAGCAAACTCATTACTTGTAGGCTACTAGAGAGTCATTGGAAATGACTTTCACTCACATTTGATCTGGGTGGTATGTGGATGTATAAATCTAGTAATAAAAGACATTTGCTCCTATGGATAAGCTCAGAAGTATCCAGATCCCAATGGCTTACCCTTTTAAATTAAATTAGAATTATCCCTTTTTGAGTTAGGCAGCAACATTGCTTTCTGGTCAAGCTCTCTGAATTCTTCTGGTGGTGTTGTACATAAAATCCTGTTCAACTCTTCCCTCTTTCAATTTTTAAAAGAATAATGGGACAGCTAGACTTTGGAAGCAGGTAGTGGTGCTTTGTAACACTATGAACTGTACTCTTTGAGGGTCTCTTCATGAGGAATGACAGGGGAGAAGGGGCACAGTTGTCTCTCCAGTGGCCCATTTTCTACCTGGCATGGTTCTGCTGCTTTGGACCTGATACATGGGACAGTGACTAATGCAGCCAGCTGTGCAGATGACACTTTAGCTTAAACACCATTATCTCAGATTCCACATGTGATTAAAATTTGAACCTGAAAGCTACTTATACTTTATTGATATTTTATGTCGTTTTAAGGCCGAGTCTTTTCCATTTGTCACTTAGATTATTTTAAATTTGAACATAGATTTCCCAAATTGTAGGATTTAGTTGAAAACCCACTACTTGTGCCTGAACTTCGACCTCTCCAAAGCTGGCACCTTTTCCCTGGGATCTGTCCAGCAGCTGCTCTTTTCCTCTGTAGAAAAGCTCTTTAGTAGGGGTCCAAGCTGTCTCCCTCTACCCATCATATGTCTTTGCATAAGGCAGCTGAGGCCCTGCTTCTGATGGGACAGGGGTTAAGCCATCAGAAAAATCCCCCAAATGGTTCGATTGGCTTTAATTCTTTCAGAAGGATGCTGGATCCTCTCTGTTCTTACAAATTGTCAAGACCAAAATGAAAATAAAAGAAGAGGCAGGAGGAGAGTGTTTAGCTTTAGTAATTTTCAAAAAGGAATAGAAGAAAATGTATCTCAAACAGGAAGAAAAATCTTGTACTGGGTGAGCATGACATGTATTCAAACTGAGAAACGATCACACATTGTGTCAGACGTGGCACTATAAAAACTTTCCCCCTGTCAGCAGGTGGCTTTTTCATGGCCCCTGCTTTATCTGGGATCACCCAAAGTGCTCACCATCTGAATAAAAACTGTATCTGATGTGATAGAGGGCCACAGGCCATGTGTGCTGTGACTTTCATATCTATTATGTAGGAGGCAGGGTATTTTCTCTCAATGAAAATGTTTACTAGCCTGTTGTAATAGAAAATTCAAAACCTAAAGGATCAGCCTATAGGCTGAAAAACAAATTTCCACCCCCATTGTGAATCCTGATTATGAAGCACAGTTTCGAAAGAGGATTGACTTCTCTGAGGGGCCCATGCGGGTTTGGAATGAAAGCCAAACTGAATAATGAAGATGACTAGAAGGGAAACTATAATGTGATGAGTGGTTCTGGGAAGTTTGGAAACTAATTAAAAAGACCTTGGCTTTGCTCATCCCTTCACACAGCTCTTGAATGATATGGAAATATGTGATCAGTTATGTAGAACATCAAAAACTTTAAAAATAGATTATTATTTGTTGAACATTTATTTGTAAAACATTTATTATTTGTAAAGAATTATTATAATATTTCAATGTGATCTTTGCCACAATGATACTTACAGGTCGGTAAGCCAGATGAATTGTACCTCTACAGAAATATAATTAAATTTAGGAGGTAAAAATCCTCAGGAGGTGGGAATTGTGTGAGTGCTATTCAGATGTTCAGAGCGGGTAAGAACATTTCTGGCTGTGTAGACCGGATACTTGGATTGACCCATTTGAATCAGGCTGTGAAGGATAGAAGATTTGAGAAGGTAGAGATAGAAGGAAGTCAGCCCAGACAAAAGCAATGGTCCTGTTAGCAAACAGCAAGATGAGGAGTGAGTGATATAGTTGGGAAATGGCTAGTAGCTAAATCAATTACAGTTTAAGGCTTACATGGTGGAGATGTGGAAGATAAGGTGGGCTAGATGGTGAGAAACCTTTATTTCAACCTGTGAAAATTTGTTCTTAAGTTACTAGCCATCACCCAGGTTTCTATCTGATATGGACCACTGCAAAAATTGCCCTCTAAAAGGGCAAATCTCTACTTGCCCTTAGTACTGAGACTAATGAGGTTGTGAGGGGAATGAGAATGACTAGGGAAATATGGAAATACTGAGTAACTTACTTTAAAAAAGGATGTTAGGTTTCTTTAAACACTTTTGAATCCTGGAATAATAGCCCTCTCAACATGTTTTATGTATTTTCTGGAGAGGAGGGTATGAAGTTCTCAAAATCTTGGGTAAGTGCAGTGACCATCACTGACTTTGTGTGCCTAGTGAGCAGTGAAGATGGATACCACCATGGGAAATGCCCCCCAAACATATCCCAGAGCCTTATTTCAGAGCATTTCAACTGACTCTGAGATTTAGAGACATGATCTGCAGTTCCAAATCTAGGATAAGAGATAAAGAAGCAGAATACAAGCCTACTAATCTCTAAATCATCAAACCAAATGAAATTTTGAAAAATGTTTCCAGCCGGGCGTGGTGGTGCACGCCTTTAATCCCAGCACTCGGGAGGCTGAGGTAGGCGGAGCGTTGTGAGTTCGAGGCCGGCTTGGGCTACAGCGCGAGTGTAAGGCCGGCCTGAGCTACATAGTGCGAACCTGCCTCAAAAAATCTGGGCTGGGAGTTTGGCTCAGTGCCTTAAGCACCTGCCCTGGCAGGCGCGAGATTGTGAGTTCAATCCCCGGTGCCACCAAAAAAAAAAAAAAAAAAAAAAAAAAAAAAAAAAGTTTCCTATACCCATCCCACTAGTGCTTTAACCAATAGTTCTGAAATCAGGTGTACTGAGGGGGAAAAAAATCCCTTTGCTCTTCCTGTGTTAAGAATATTAATAACGGAATATTCTTGTGTGGGGAGGGTCCTGTATTGCATTCTCTTCTGAAAAACTGAAAAAATATTGTCAGGGATGTTGTCTTTTATTCATGAATCTGTCAAATAACAACCACCAAGGTAATTTCAGGATTCTTCTTAGTCCTTCAACTCACCTGGTCACTCCATTTCTTTAATTTTTACATGCATTTTTTTAAATGTAATTTTTATTAATACACATTTGCAGTGCATAATGATTACATTCATCATGGGGAATTGGTACATGGACATAACACATCTTAATTCTTTTTAGGCCCCAACCTGTCTCCTTCCATATCTTGGCCCTCTCCCCAATTGCAAAAGATCTACCTCTCTGTTTTGTGTTACCACATGCATTCTTTCTGCTGAGGTATACAGTGCTAGTGCACACCTCTTATTCAAGCCATTTAATGCGCATTTAAAGGGACTTTTGACCAAAGAATCAGAAGGAACAGAGACTTTTGTGAGGAAAAGTTGTTCAATTTATTAAATGCAAAACAGCCTTATGAGAACTTTCCACCTTAAGCATTGTCTCATTTAGTCTCTACCACAAAATTATAAAAGGGATTTTACTAGAGTCTTTTGTTTTTAGACAAGAAAAACACACACACACACACACACACACACACAAAAACAAAGCTGAAGTTCAGCCTGTGGCAGTGACTTGCCCAAGGACAAGCAGCAGTAAGCACACCAGGATTTAAATTTGGGTAGGTTTGAGATCCAGCTACTTTAATTTCTTTCCTACCATGCCAACTTTGAGTTTCCTTTAACATCTATGAAAATGGTATCTCATCTGATCACAGATGAAAACCTTGGAAAAGAGTTGGCAGTTTGGGTTTTGGTTCACAAACCTGGTGATTCAGCTTTAGTCCATCTCTGTTTCTTCATTTTTGCAACTTATTGGCCTGCCTCTGAATATTTTTCTCTTCAGTTACTCTAAACGTAGGAAAATAGAGGAAAATACAGATTACCATAGGCCTGTGGTTGAGTAGACTGAAAATTCCTTAGCAACAGGAGGATGTCTTAGGAAAATCTCCTGACCTCAGTGCCAATTCTGTTTTCTATTGGGAGTTCCTCAAAAAAGAATCATCTTTTGATGACAAACAATTCTCTCCATTCATGCTGTGGGTATTTTGTTTGCCTGGCTTCAGCTATAGGAAGACCTTTTATGTATGGTTACAGCCATGTGCAGTCAGTGGTGACTGCATAGTGGGTCAGACACTGGCAAGTAGAAGGAGGATCCACAAGATGTACCAATATATATGTAAGAAATTATGAGACTGGCTTACAATGGTTAGCCACAGTCGGATGAGGGAGCATGCAGAGAGCGTCTGTATGCTGAAGGCTGGAGTCTGGCCCAAGGATTGGAGCTTACTGCAGTGTCCTGTGCAAGTTAATATCAGGAGGCAGATGGGTCTGTGATGGAACACTGAAGAATCTACAACAGAAGGCTGAAGAGTCTACAGTGAAAGCTGAAGAGTATACAATGAAGGCTGAAGTGTCTATGCTGGAAGGGTGCAGAGTCCCAGGCAGAAGCCAGGAGACGATGCCCAAGCTGAAGGTGAAGACTGGAGCTCCTCCAAAGAACCAGCAATCAGTCCCTCCTCATTTGCATTTGACCATATGCAGACTACTCCCCTGACATAGGTGTAGCACTCACACCATCTGCCTGCCCTTCTTTTGCACAGGCTGATGATGTTACAAACTAGGGACCCTGGCAATCTGCTGGATTACTTAGTGAAACTTCTGACCTTCTCACATTGACACAATGAACAATATCTTGGAATGGTAAGGGCTTGTCCTCTACACCCCAGGATGCAGAGCTGCTGAATCCCTTAGTTAAAGTTCTAGACTTCTCAAGTTGACACAATGCATAAACCATAACACTCCCTGCTCACACCATTAAAACTGCTCTTATTGAGTTGTCTGAGTTGTTCTATTTATAAGTCCAGTAAAAAATCCTTATTTCTTATTTTCCTTGACTTTTTATGAGCTTTCTATACCTTCACCACTCACTACTGATTACTAGGAAGAACTCTTTTCTTGGCTTTCCTGTCTTGTCACTCAGCTGTCTGTCTCATGACTTCCTGGCCATGTCTCAGCTACCTTGTGGTTCTTCACTGCTCAGTCTTTCCATGAGGAGGGTTCTTGGGGCTCAGCTCTATGGCTTCTATTCTTTTAACTTGACCTTTGGACCATAAGTGATTCCATCTGTTCCTGTGACTTCTGATAACCTCTTTCTGCCACCGGCCCACCAAGTTAAATTTTAACTTCACCCTCTCCTCTCCACTCCATGGACATGTCTCAAAGTGAAATTCCTTCTTGGGTGATTATGGGCATCTTAAAATAAATGCATTCAAAATGGAGCTCATGTCTTGCTCCTTCACTGTATTTTTATGTCATCATCTGGCTCCACTGTTTCCCTGGTCGCCAGTGTCACAAATATGGCTCCTTGTCCACCTAGTCAGGGAAACCAGCCCCTTGATCAATGGGCCACCTGTTGCCCCCACCTCAGGGACCTGTGGGGCATGCACAGGAAGTCAGTTTGCTTGATAAGATGGCACAATGGTAAACAGCAGGGTAAGCGGCCTCCCTGAAAGATACTATCCAGATGCTGCAATATAGCAACATGGGGAAGACAAGAAGGAGGGAGGCGGGCCCTCTGGGCCCAGGAAGAATCTAAAGTGAGAATTGAAGCCCACAGAGAGTGGAAAGAGGCACTTAGACAAGGAGGGCAGTGGCTGGTGGCACCTCTGCCCAGAGCTGGACCCACTCTGTGAAAGGAGTTGCTGGAACCTGGGGATGCAAGGTCGAATTGCAGCAACCATGGCAGTGGTGATGACCCTGGAGGCCTCTGCCCAGAGAGGCAGCATTGGAGGAGAGTGGTGGTGGATGGGGGAGCAGACCTGGAGGACTGGACTGGCTGATGGTGAGCAGACCCCAAATCCCTGCAAGAGAGAGTGAGGGACTGGCAGCTATTTTGGGGCCAGAGCCACTCCTAGTTGGGCACAGTCCCATGCAGGTTGCTCTGACCGAGCCCTGGAGGGTCCTGGCAGGTGAACAGCTCAGTCTGGAGACTACAGCTCTACATGCACCCTAGGGGTGATAATGGAAGATTCGCAGATAACTGGCCCAGGTTCCCAGGCAGCAGCCCCGCTCCCATGCACTGTGCCAGACATTGGGGAGCTGAGGTGGGCTGGGGAAAGGCAGAGGACAGCACTGTAACAGTGCACCCAGTGGTAAACATCAGATATCCACAATCAGCACTGGCTAGAAGAACCAGTCTAACCTCAAGAAATTACAGACAACATGAGGAATACCAAAATCCCTGGTACACACTTGTCCAGAACAACCCAGGAATACATCAAGACAAAGAAGCAAAAGGCAGTCTCTGGCCTCCAGTTCAAGCAGAACAAATCCAGGAGAAGCAAACACAGAAGAGGTCAGGAGTCCCACAACTAAAGTCTCTGAGGTGATGACAACTGAAGTAAAGAAACAACTTCATGAGGCTATAAAAGAAATTAAAACAGAAATACTAACTCAACTAAAAGAAGAAATGAAAAACAATAAAAGATTTGCTAGGCATCTCTAAAGGAGACATAGAGGAAAAAATGGAGAATAGGAAAATGAGGGAAACCTGGAATGAACAATACAAAAAAGATTTAGAATACATGAAACAGATTCAAAGAGATTACCAGGAAATCAAAAACTCTAGTGAAAGTTGCAAGACCACCTGAAGGAAACTAAAGATAGACTTTCAAACTTTGAAGACAGGTTTGCAGCTTGTGATCGTGAAAGGAAAGATTTCTTAAAAATAACAAGAAACCTGGAAGTAACAATATAATGGCTGTAAGACAACCCAAAGAAACATAACTTAAGAATAAAAGATGTGAGTGAAAAAGCAGGGGTCAATACAAATCAAATTAAAAGCCTGAGAAATAATTTCAGAAAACTTTCCAAGCATGGGAACAAAAGTGACTTTCAGATAAGTGAAGCATATAGAACTCCAGCTAAACATAACCAAAATATACCTATACCCAGACATATAATAACCAAGATCCCAGAAATTCAACACAAAAACAGAATATTACAAGCTACTAGAGAAAAAAACCCAGATCACCTACAAAGGAAAATCCATCAGAATCACGACAGACTTCTCAACACAAACCATCAGGTCAAGAAGAGCTTGGAGTGAAGTATTTCAAGCCCTGAAAGAAAGCATCTTCCAACCCAGATTGATGTACCCTGCAAAACTATCTTTCAAAATCAATGGAGAAACAAGATACTTCTATGACAAAGAACAACTAAAAGAATTTATGACAACCAAGCCAACCCTACAAAGAATACTGAAGGACATTTTAGAGAGAGATAGAAAAGTCCACAGCTCCAGAAACAGTGGCAGAGCGATATCACTGAGTGGGGCAGACAACTGAATAATCCATCATCAGAATTTGAGTCCAGTATTGTTTTCAATGAGTTGTTTAGTTTGATCTTATTATATCTCGACCTGCCTAATTTCATTATGTATGATACATAGACAGCTCTTTCAAAGATAACAAAATATATTAGGGAAGCCTTTATTGATATTTGATCACCTTGTTTTGAAACCCTGTATTGCTTTCATTATTCTGTTCTGAGTGATTTTAACCTATTTTGGTTTGTTTGATTGTATTATAACAGATGATATAGGCAACTGCTTAGAAGATAATATGAGGTATTATAGAAATCAACGTTGTATTACTATATATTGCTTCCATTGTTTTATTTTTTATTGGTTTTATTCTGTACTATTTTGTTTGATTATATTAGGCTGGATGATATGGACAGTTATTTTGAAGATAACAAGAGGTATTACAAGGGGAAAGGAGGAAAGAAGGAAGGGAAAAGGAAAAAGACATAGATTTATATGTGTGTATACATAAGATGGTTAAATTAACTATGGAGAGAGAACAGTTAAAACTCATATGATTAGATCAATTTTAATGTCTATATCCGTCAATCTGAGCAACCCCTTTGAAGGTAACAATATACAATGTTACAACCACTGTCAAATTCCAATCATCTCATTTTGTAAACCTATAATGTTATTGTGTCAGATTTGTTGTTCATTTGTCTCTTTTGCTTTTTGTTTCTCTTTTCTGTGTCCATTTTCTCTTAAATAAAAAACAAACAAACAAAAACAAAACCAAAAACAAATCTGGCTCCTTTACTCACATTGAACTGAATCGTTGGTGTGAACTCAATGTCTTATGTCTACCTCCAGACATTTCTTGCATCTCTCTTCATTTCCTTATTTTGGGATTCACCAAGAAGAATTTGGTACCAGAGAAGTGTAGTCATTGGTGTGACTAAACCTGACCATGTGGTTCAAGAGCCTTTGGAAATGGCTTGTGGAAGAGTTTGCAAAGGTTTGGAGATGTCACCTGAAAGAGTGGTGCTGGAACATATGGGAGATTCTGGTCAGAGCTCGGAAGACCAGAAGGCTGATAAAAAGCCTGCTGGTAAACACCAGGCTCAGGAGGTCTCTGCTTGGAAGAAGGACTGTATTGGTTGCTGAACTCCACACGATGTGTGTTACAGCTTGGCAGAAAGTTTGTCTGCATTTTGCTTGTGTCCAGAGACTTTGCCTGAGACTGAGATGGACTGATTAATGGATGATTAATCTGGCAAAGGAAATTTCAAGGCAGCGAAATGTTGAGGTGGTGGCCTGGATATTGTTGGGGGCTGTTAGCCAGATTTATGTTGTGAATCAAGAGCAAAGAGCCCAGCAGGATGATTTAAAATGTTGTGAATTTGGCCAGGAAACTGTGGACTGTAAAAATAGAGCCAAGACCTCAATTGCTGAGAAGAAACAAAGAAATAAAAAAGATGGCCTGAGACCCTCCTAGAAAGCAGTGGGCCTCCACCTTTTGCAGCCTCAAGCTGGCAAAAGTGAGAGTTTGCTCAGAGAAAAAAGCCACAGGGCGCCATGTTCCAGAGTGGCATTGGAGGTGGGAGATTCCAAAATGGCGGCAGCTGCACCAGGTGGCATAGACAAGCTTTTCCTCACAATCAGGTTCAGGGAGTTCAGCAATCCAGCTACTCGATCCCTACAACCAAGAGAGAGGAAAGCCTGGCTACTGCTCCAGCTGGCAGTGGACCTTGGTGGCATCCACGCAGCACTGGTTTTAAGTGCAAGGAAAATGTGCTAGTTCTAAGGGTAAGGCAGGTTCTGCTCCAACTTTAGAGGGCAGTATGTAAAGATAAAGGGTGAAGTTAAGGGTGCAATAGAAAATCCAGAAGTTTGGAAAAGCCAGGAATGTGGATCATCCAAGAAAAGCTGCAAGAATTGAGCAGAATCAAGCCTAAGAGGGAAGCTGTGGGAGTAAAACCCCTAGAAGTGCCATGGGGGCTTGAGTCACTCAAGCCTTTTGGAGCTCACAATTTGCCACAGATTGTTTCAGATGCTGGACCTGCAACTCTAGGACTTACTGTTTACCCTGCTAGATTTTGGACTTGCTATGGTTTTAATGCTTTGTATTCCCCTGTGTGTAACTTTTGGAATGGTAATGTTTATCTTGTGCCTTTACATGTTGGAAGTGTTTATCTTCATTTGCATTTGTACAGGGGGTTACAGTTAAGAGTTTGCCATAGATCTCAGAGGAGATTTGGAACTTGGACTTTTCAGCAATGCTGAAACTGTTAGGATTTCGGCAACTCTTGGAGATGGACTAAATGTCTTTTGTATAAAGGATGTACATGAGTCTTCGGGGGCCAGAGGTGGAATGTTATAGTGAGGTTGGATGGCCCACACTTAAGCCATGGATGGGGCTGAGTCTGGCATTCATGATTGGTTTGTTGTCTGGCGCTGGGACTGGTGGTGTGAGTGTGGCACCTGCCCAGGGGTGGAGCCGACATACAGTGTAAGGGCAGGAAGAAGATGTGTCTCACTCTCTCTCTTGATGGTTTGCTTTGCTGTTTGGCAGCTGTCATGAATGACTGCTCCAATATGCCACAATGCCTTGCAGCCAGCTGAACATGAACCAAAACCTCCAAGAACTGTAACAAATAAACCTTTCCTTCCCTAATTTTGGGCATCAGGTATTTTGTCTCAGCATTGAGAGAAAAGTAACTAAGATACACGGTGAGACATTTCCCCACTGCCTAGTTGGCTTCCAAAATTTCATTCTATATAGCCTCTACATAACATATTTTCCATTCATCAGCACCACTGTTCTTCATCTGCCAACACATCATCTCATATGTTGCACTAACATTCTCCTCAAGCTGCCATTTACTTTTATGATAAAAGTCCGAATTCTTGATGGACTCTAATTCTTGTCTACCTCTTTGATCTCCATTTTTTGCTACTCTTCCCTTACCTGTTATGCTTTCAGCTCATGGGTTTCCTTTCAGTCTCTTGTCCTCACTGGTCTGCTCTCCACAACAGTTGCTGGATGATTTTTCTCCTTGACTCCACCTTTCTCTCGGCCCCCAAGGGTGAGTAAATTCTATCCATCCTTCTGACTGCAGCGTAGATGTCCCTTTTTACATCATCTCTCCACCCTTCACTGTTATGCCTGCCTTATTGTATCCTCTTGCAGCACTTTCCTTACTTCCTCTATCATATGCTGTCATCAACATTAAGACAATTATTTCCTAAATATCTGTGTCGCAGCCAGAGTGACAAGCTTCACACTCAGTAGAGAAGATATGTATTAACTCTTCACCACTTATGAAGTGAAGAGTTCTTAGTGGCTTACACAGTCTGGCACAGTGTGGTCACCTGTTATATATTAGCTGAATGAATGGATCAGTGATCTTTAGGTGCCTATGCAGCTATAATAAAGTAGCTTCTGAGCACTGGACATGTGACTAATCAAACTGAACTGTACTGTGTAAGCATAAAATTTGTGCTAGATTTCAGACAGTACTTGAAATTCAAAATATCACACTTTGCTGTTTACTGCATGTTAGAATGATAATATGTTGGATATGTTGGGCAGTAACATGTGGTATTATAATTAATTTCAACTCCTGCCTTTTACTTTTTTTCATGTGACTTTTAGAACATTTAAATTTCTTTTTCTTCTTTTTATTTTCATACCAGGGAAAGAACAATGAAATTTCATATTGGCTTGCATTTTATTTCTGTTAGACAGTGCTATTCAAGAGTATCACTTGGAACTGAAATGGAACACCAAAGCTTTTAAGTTCTCTTCTTTTAGAATGAGAAAAACCTTCATTTAAAAACTTTTTGCACTGTCTGCATCTCACCCTTTCCCTCTGTGGCATAGTTAGAAGGCTTGTGGGTCATCAGTTTCTGTCTTGCACCTCCCTGCTTACTTGCTAATTCCTCTGGGGTCACAGAGGTGCTTGAGAAAGATCTGTAATTGGCAGTCCCCTTAGCACTCACTGTGGGGAAATTTTGCCCTTGGTGCAGTGATAGTGCCCACTTGTCAAGAATCTCTGTACTTACAAGTCTAAAGACTGTGTAATTGGTGTATGAGTGAATACTAGCAGTCAGCAGTTGTCCTTGAAATATTTCTTTTTGCAAGTCTGATGATATGCTTCTCCAACAAGCTGTGTAGGAATGGTTTTAGCATCTGACAATAAACATTTCCCCTCACACTCACACCCCACTGCATAGACTTTTAAAGAGAGTTTTTCAGGGCTATCTGTTTCATCTTCTCTTAAAAATGAAATCTCTGTTGAGGTGCATTAAGTTTATTCAACAGGTCCCAGTGTTTTAGAATTTTCTTTATCTGTGTTACTGATCTATTTTGAGCATAGTTGCCATCTGTTTTTCCTTAATGAAATGGTGCAGTGAGTTGATTTAATTTAACATTTCAAGGAAAACTACAATTTTCTAGTTGCTTTTTACCTTGGGTACTATGGATACTCGGTATCATTCTCAAATTAAAAAGAAATGCATTGGCTTCTCTTTCCAAGGAATTTATACTCAGACTTGTCACAAAGTCAGTCTTTGACACCACATACACTCCTGGATAGTTTCATTTAGAGTGAGAGAAACAAGCCAGGTTGTAAGTATCTCATTTTTATCTGGTTTTGTGTTTGTCAGTTGACCCTGATTAGTCTTATCATTAATGTTGGCATTTTCATCCTGACCATGTCCAGAAAAAGCCATCCTTGTTCCTTATTAACTGCCCTCTATTACAAGGAGCGTTCAGCCTTCAGGGGCTCAAAATACAGGAGATAATCAAATTGTCTTCTCTCTGTGACTATTGTGTGTATCACAAATTGTGGCTACCAGGAAGCATGAGTGTTAGTGTGGCTTCTGAGCCCCACATAGTATAAAAGAGACTTCTTCATACATCCCCTTGATCTCTTGCAGTATTTTCACGAGAACCCATTTGAAAGGCTTTTGACTTTGTGAGTACTGCTCTGGCTGGGTAGGCTGTTTACCTGAGGAATCCTACTGTTCTTTTCTCCTGATTGGTGTTCAATGAGGCATGGGCCAAGGCTGCAGGGCTTTTGGACTCCCCAGCCCATATGGCTTATAACTGTGTGAAAAACCCACTGAAGAGGACTCTTGCAATCCCTTACCACACACCCCATTTGTCACTGAGGGTTCAAGAGAATAAATACCTGTTGGTCTAGTGACACTTGTCAGGACTCATAGGCCTTTGTGCCCTATATCATTGGGTAGAGAGGGAATCCAGTAGCAGGTTTTTGTGGGGTGAGATATCAGTATGTGTCTAGGACCATTTTCTGTTGCTAAAACTGAATACCACAAACTGGCTAATTTACAAAGAATACAGCTTTGCTCAGCTCACAGTTCTGGAGGCAAGGAGGTCCAAGGTTGACGGGCTGAGTATGGTGAGGATCTTCTTGCCGGTGATGACTCTGCCTGGTTCCAATGGCATCATGTGGTGACAGACAGAGCCAAAGTGGCTTTTATAACAGTCTTACTGCCCAGGTAACCCATTAATCCATCGAATCAGGAATCTATGAACAGACTAATTCACTTGTGAGAGCAGATCTGCTAATGAAGGTAACTATCTTTTGAAAGATCCTGCCTGGTTCCAGCTCCTAACATCTCCCCATGGAACTGAATTGTAATGAGTTGTGGTTGGACATTCAAACCGTAGATTTAGGTAAATAGAACTCAGATTACGGCAAAGTAAGAATGAGTCCAGAGAAAGGAATTTCCTTCCCTAAAAGTGAAAATTTCTGGCTTGCTACAAACTTCAAAAATGACTACTTCAGAGACATAGTATTCTGAGTCTCATACACACACACACACACACACACACACACACACACACAAGTGTGTATGTAGACATTTTGGAGCTTTGAAGTATGTATCCTCTTTGAAGATTTAGCAGTGTTAAATGCATTTGGGGAGGAGGTCTGTACCATCGTTGGATTATCATCAGTGATGTAGAATCAATTTATATAAAATTTATATGGAGATGTATGTAATGAATCATTAAAAATGAAAGTATAGAAAATCAATACAGGTGTGTTTAATAAGTGAATGCGGAGAGATTTTATCTGTCCTCATGCATTCTCTGAGTGTTATTATTACTGTAATAAAGAGTATATCAAGGGTTTTCAATTGTAGAGGTTTTTCTTTTGTGTGAATTTAGTCTGCCTTAGAAGAGATTGTGAGGAGTAAGTGTGACAGAGAATAACTTGAGCAAGCACATGAGCCCATTGATATGTGGGCCAGTCGACTGGATTTTAGAGTACTTGTTGACTTATTTTTGTTTTATAACAACATTCCATGTAGAAAGACACTGTCTTTTTTTTTTTTTTTTTTTTTTGGTACCGGGGATTGAACTCACAACCTCGCACCTGCCAGGCAGGTGCTTATGCTACTAGGTTAATTTCCTGGTCCTATGTTTTGAGACAGGGTCTCACTATGTAGTTCAGGCTGGCCTTGAACTCACTTTGTAGCCCAGGCTGGTCTCGAATACACAGTGATCCTCCTGCATCAGCCTCCCGAGTGCTGGGAAAAAAGGCATGTGCCACCATGCCCTGCTTGACATTTTTTTAAAGAATGGATTTTAATTGTGCTTTTTTACTTCTGATGCTTTATTTTAAAAAATAAAGCATGTCACTTTCTGGAAGTATATTTGTTTGATTCCTTTTTTCTCTTTGAAAAAGCAATTTTTCTAACATCTCAAGCAAAGCAGCTATTGTGATTTCAAGTAGGTCAAAATATAATAACCTCTATTTAAAAAAATTCAGTCATTAATTTGATTAAATCCATAAAACTAAGGACAAAAATATCAGTAATACATATAGTTATATGTGTATACCTACATATAAGTAATGTTTTCCTTTCTTCCATTTCTCCTTTCCCCTATCCCAGTTGCTCTTTAATTTTGAGGACTTTCTTTCCCTTTCATTATTACAGTATCTATTGTACATTTTGGATCTTATTACTCTTTCAGTTTATTATTATTATTATTATTATTTTTAATACTAGGGAGATAATACAATATTTACAAATGTGAGTCTGATTTATTTCACTTTTGAGTATAGTCTCAAGTTGCCTCCATTTACCTATAAAAGCGATCTTGTAACTTAAACAATTACTTCTAAGATAACAATGTGCAATATATTAACTAGTGTTGATTTCTTACTTTTTTTTAAAAATTCTGTATTATTTCTACCCTTTTTTCTGTTTTGCTTTTAAAAAAATAAAAAATAAAAATAGAAAAAAGTCAATAATTTAGAATCAGAGCTGAGAAAATTAAAGCAAAGCAACTAAAAAATAGCATAAAGTTGAGAAAAATAATCTGAACTTTTCCCCCAACGCCCTTTTGATCTTCATCACCAACAGAATGAGATCGAAGTGAAATGTGTTTTTCACTTTGCTTGTCAGCCTTCCTTCCTCTTGGGAATGCCTCTTTTCTCAGGCTAAAATCATGTGTGCTAGATGGAGGTGCTTTCACAAATCCCTGGCTAGTGTTTTCTTTATGATTCAGGTTGGCCGTTCAAACCTTCCTGGGATTTTAAAATTTGCAATTTAAGAGCTGTTTAAGCTGATTTCTCTGGTGGCAGAAGTTGTAACATGTAAATGATGATTGCTCTTCAGAACCTGCCATTTGGGGAAGTCAAGAGTTGCCATGAGAAAGAGACAGAGAGAGAGAAAAAGGGAAGGAAGGATGGAGGCAGGAAGGAGGGGTAGAGAGAGAAGGAGAGGTAAAGGGAGAGAGAAAGAGAGGGAGAGGAGAAGGGGAACAGGGAGGGAGAGAGAGGTAGAGAGAGAGAGGGAGATAGACAGGGAGAGAGAGACACTGCTTGGAGGGAGAGGTCAAACTTGGTCAGATGAATCTGTGGATTTCGTGAGCAGGTCTACTTAACCTGGTTTGAACTGTGTTTTTCTCTTGCTACCAAGAGAGGCCTGAATAATAGACGAAATTTATTTTCAGAAGACAGTGACGATTTGACAAGATATATTTCAAGTTGTTTTAATATCAGAATAAAAGGCTTGCTAATTTAACCTTCTTGGGAAATAATTTCTGATATTTTTGTGTCTCAGTTTAACACAGTAGGTTATAAAAAAGAATTTCTCGTGTATGTTTTGGAATAGGGTTTAGCATCTCCTGCCAACTTGTGCAGATGGAAAATGTGTTTTACAGAAAGCATAATTTTATGACTGGACTTACTACTTTAAATGGGCTCAGATCAACTTCACTCTATTAAAATGAGAATATTTGTGTTTTCTGCAGATTTCTGTTGTAGTTTGGTGTAGGTGGAATGAAAAATATTCTAGCACTGCGACAGCTTAGTGTAGTGGTGCAGAAAAGAGGTCCGAGTAAGGTCTCAGGGAAGAGGGGAGTCCCAGAGGAGCCTGAACCTCCAGATCTAAGAACCTTGGGCTGATTCCACTTTCCTGATAGGGGAGCTCGTGATTCAGATGAATAAGGATCTGAAGTAGCTAGTGGAGAATTAATGTCTGGTTTGTTTCTTGATTTTATCCCTTCTGAAAGAAAATGGCTCTGACCCTGAATTTAAAAAAGAGATCTTCATTTCAAGTGAAGCAAATATTATCAGTTTGACTGAAATCAAGATGAGTAATACATAATTTGTAACATCTGGAGCATTTTTTTTTTTTCCCTGCAACTTCTTGGGAGTGAAGGAGACTTACTGTTCAAAGATAGAATATATTTTATTAGCTTTCAGGTCCTTACTGGAAAGTGAGTATAATACATAGTACACAGTTCATGCAAGACATTAAACCAGTGTCAAAAGATTTTTAAGATGTTGTTAATTAATGTTATGAAATAACGGTTAAAATTTCTGTACCTTTTAATTACACCTACAGTTTATTTGTTGCAAGATTTTTAAATTTCACATTCAGAAAAAAATTTAGCCTAAAGCAGTGTTTGTTAAACACTCCTAAATTGAGAGATAATTGTCATCAAAATTGAGAGTTAATAGTTAGGCAGGGCCCACCCAAGATGGCCCCAGGGAAGCATGATTGCTGGAAAGATTCTTTAAATTGGATGATAAAACATTTGTAGAGATTGAACTGAGCAAATACATCCTGTAAACACTTTACTGCATACATTTATATATGACACGGTGTAAGGTTAGGGAGTATTTTTTAAAACAAACTTCCAGCTCCTCTTCCTGAAAGTGATGACAAGCCAAAGCAATATAGTTAAAAAGACAGTTTTGATTATGCTGTCTGTATCCTTTTGTTTGTTTCCAGTTACTATGTCCCGGGCCATCTGCCCTGTTGTGCAGGGCCTTAACGCCGTGGGCCCTGAGTTTCTCTGGTATGGTGGACTTTCCTTGACTATTAAGTAGTCACTTATTAATTAGTTGATTCCTATTGGCGATTTTTACTTCTCACAAATAGGCCCTGAAAATTCCCGACCCCTCTCCATGCTAGTGAACTTAACCTGAGGTTCAGTGTGTTGCCTGCATTCTCTCTGGGATCGGAGTTTTCTGTGCTGAGGGACTGAGCAAGACAATTACAGCTATGCATTGATGAGAAGAGTCATTTCTGTCCTTGGGTCTGGGCTGGAAATGGATTTGTTCTTCTTTGCACCCCACTCTGAGAAGTTTAACAAAGCAGCCAGGAAGCTTCTCTGAACAGCAACAATTTAAAGTCATTGCTTAATTACTTCATATCACACACTATATGGGCTTTAAAAATCAACCTTCGGGGAGTGGGGGAATCATTTTTCACCAAAATAAAGCAGTGAGCAGCATTTGTTTTTAGTGTAGTGGCTTGTACTTTAAGGTGGTATTTTCAGCTATATAAATTAAACATTAAAAAAATTCTTTAGGAACCAGTTGTGCTTTTTGATAGAGTTGTGCTTTATTTATTCTTAATACCTTTTTTTTTTTTGAGGGGATGTGTTTCTCAGAAGTTTCCAGAAGACTTGACCAGGGTGCGGCAATGAGGGGATTTTAAGGGGAGTTTTCAGAGCTCATACCGGAAATGGCGGCGACTGCAGTGCTGGTCTGGCTGTTCCAAGGTGAGGACTGCAGGCGTTGGCAGCGCTCTGACTGCATAATGTGTGCAGACAGTGATGCACAATAAATGATTCTTTCTAAGGCCAGTGGCATGTGGTGATTCCCTCAGGGCATTGGAGAGGGATGTGATGGTAAGGCTGAGTGGCTTTCTGTGTCTTTTTGAATTTGTTTAAGCAGTGGAGGCAACCTGTCTGAGATGTCTTGTAGACTGAAGTTTGAAGGACTGAGGATGTCTGATGGACCCAAATGTAGATGGTAATAGGTGATTACTTTGGACAGGGTCCTTGATTTAGAGCAGATGACTGAAGACCTAGCGGGTAGGCAGATGGAGAGCTTGGAATAAGAGTCTGTTAGAAAGAACCTGGAGAGTGTCCCAAGGAATACTAAGATGGGATTCTGTTCGGTCAGAAATAGATTTTGCAAATATTAATTGTTTGGAAGAAGATGAAACTAATGGAAAGGATAGAAAGTAGTAAAGGTAAATAAGAAGTATTGAGATGTAACTGATGACAATACTGTGGGCCATTACTATGTCGTCTATGGATTGTTTTTGGAGGGTGTAAGTATTAGACAGCTGGATGACGAGCTGCTGGACTGAATGGAGATGGTTTCACATGTACTTAGTTCTAAATCATAATTCTGTGTTTCTCATCTTCTCAAGATGCCTCCTTGCTAGCCACAGGCCTCTTTTTTTTCTGTTCTCTGTGATTAAAAAGATTGTATTTTTCATTCTGTAAAACAAGACAAAGATTGTAGTACTGAAACACATAAAATCAGACATATTTTGAGAATCTAAGGTACACAGTAGGCAAATAAAAGCTCAGAAATACCTTGTCAGTTGTTTGAGACAAAGATTCTTTTCAGGCCTTAGCCTAAGTGGGTTAGGTATCTGTGCTGCTGTCCTTTGAGTGCTGCATGTGCTAAAATGGTGGAGGAGTCACCACGCTGTCTTTCAGGGCTCGTGTACAGTCAGAAAGTGTGTCATACTGTATAAATGAGACAGTAATTGTGTCTGCACCTCAAAGGTACTGGATCTGAGATCTAGACAAACTTGGCATGTTTTCTGTCCTGTGTTCTTAATTACCTGATTAGAGTTCATTATGCTTCAGTTCTACTAGGAAACGTAATTGAGTAAGCATCTGTAATTTGGTTTTGTGTGTTTGTTTTGGTGGGTGTTTTTTTATGCGAATGTTTGTGTGTTTTCAATTTTGCTTCCACTACTTAGTGTGTCAGCAGGCACTAAAAAGATAACTTCTGCTGTTCCATGAAGACTCAGGGCATGGATGTAAGTAGTTGTTACTATGAAGATTCATTCCTCAACTGATTTATATGGCCCTTTAATTAGCTTTTTTGGTTGTTTATTTTATAATCAGCCTTTCATACATACTTTTTAAATCATGCTTTGTTTTTTGGGTGGTTTAGAATACTATCTTAAAATTATTTTCTCCAGAGGTTATATTTTACAGTAGAAATATTTTTATTGAACAACTTTTGTATAACTTAAAAAATTCTACAATAGAAAAAGATAATATGTTTTATCAATTTGGTAATAAGTCTGAGGCATATCTTGGAAAGAACTCAGAATTCATAGTTCAAAGAGCAGAGTCAATTTTAATTTAATGTGGACTTTATAATCAACAGATTGTCTTTTTCATTTTATTTGTTATGAGTGATATTACAGATTCACTAAATAGATTTTCTTTTCTTTTCTTTTTTCTACACATGAAAATTGACTGAATTAACAAATATCAATTGTAGTGGATTCAGTGCAACCAGATACAGATTGCATTTGGGTAAATCAAACAAGTCTTACTTATCTAAAGGTTATTCAGATGAAGATGTAAGCTTCCAGGTCACTATAAAAAGATCTCATCAGCATATCATGGATGAGAAGTCTGAGTGATTCCTTACATCAAAGTTTCTGGTAATATCATGCTTTATTCCATGCCTAGTCTTAAATACATGAGACTGGAATGGTCCTCCATGTATGTGTGGCTTGGAAATGAGCTGGGGACTCTTGTCTGAGCCAAGTGTATTGCATCCACCATATTAAAAAATGTACTAAAGACTTCTTGCATGAGATTCAGCAAAGCATCCTGGTTATTTATTATTCTACCTCCTTATGCCTCCTGGGCTGGTCCTCCTGCTTTCCTATGTGGCCAGTTGCAGAGCAAGGCAATAGTCAGTTATCCATACTACCCCAGGACTCAGCTGACAGGGTTTAGAGGAGGAGTACATTTATCCTGCACCTGTCAGAGCATGCAAAAGAAAAGCCTAAGGGAAAACATAGACTACCTATAATGACTTCATTAAGAGTTAGCCAGCATTTACATTTTAGGGGATTTTTTTTTCCAGACACTTATAAAGCAAAATTATACTAGGATTCTCTCTATTGATTTGGTTTTACATTAGTGAAATACTATAGATACCTTTTCATGCTAATAAATATTGACCTATAATTAATATAATTATTTGAATGTATAGTATTGTTTCATGATAATTTATTTTGTCAATTAACTGCTGATTAGCAGTTATTTCTCTTTGTTATGACACTGCATTGGATCTCCCTGTAGTTATACCTTTTAGTTAAATGTATTGTCAAATTAATTTTTTCCTCTTACCTATCAAATTCTCTTACATATTTTGTGTAAATGCAACTCATGATGTAATGGCATTTTTAGATGCTTAATACAGGATAAATTTTAACTCTAGACAGTCTGCTAAACAAATCATAGAAACTGGCTGAGAGTAGCCATAGGCTGTTAATTTATCCAAGAAAAATGATTTCTAGAGCAAGAGTTTTTTTTTTTTTTGGGGGGGAGTCAAACTTGTTGAAGTACAATTTGCATATGGCAAAATTTGCCTTTTTTAGGTGTATAGTTCTATGCATTTTGAACCTTTACTTCTCCCTAAAATATTTCCTGGTACCTCTTTGTAGCCAACTTCTAACTCCCCAGGCCCTGGTGACTATTAATCTAGTTTCTGTTTATAGAGTTTTGTTCCTTCTAGAATTCAATATAAATGGAATCCTTTTGAGCCTGAGGTGCACTTGATATTCATGCATAGTATGCTTGCATTAGTAATTGGTTCCTTTTTGATTTGCTCACCAGATGATGAAATTAGGGTTGCTTTCAGTTTTTGATGATTGTGAATAAAGAGGTTAAAAGCAATTGCATTCAGGCTTTATGGATATATATATATATATATATATACACACACACACATACATATACATACACACACATATATATATACACACACATATATATTTATATATGCATATATGGATATATGTTTTTCTTTCTCTTGGATAAATACTTAGGAATAGAATTTTTGGGCTGTATGGTAAAGGATATGTTTAACTTAGTAGAAAGCTACTACCAAACTTTCGTGTATACCAAACTTTTGATTGTTCTATTTTGTACAATGTATGAGGGTTTCAGTTGCTGTGCATTCTCACCAGTAGTTAGCATTGTCAGTTTTTCTTCCTTTTGCTTAAAATTTAAAAAAAGGAGGATAGAGAGAAAAAAATGGAAACAAAGCTTTTGTAAATAAGGAGGGGAAGAAGGGTCAAAGGGAGGGGAGGGTCATGGGGACAAAAGAAGAATCAAGTATGTAGAGGTACAAATTCTCTATGATGAATGTGATCATTATGTACATCAAAAGTGTATCAATAAAATTAACTTAAAAATAAACAAAATCATAAAAAAAGAAAAAAATGTATTCTGATGTTGTGGCACAGTATTTTACTGTGGCTTAAGTTTGAATTATTTTTATTACTAAAGATATTGAGCATTTTTCATGTACTTTTGTACATTTTTACTATCCATGAACCTTCCTTGATAAAATATCTACTTGATTTCTTTCCATTTATAAAAATTTGATTTTTTAAATCATTCAGTTTTGAGAATTATATATATATATATTCAAGATACAACTCCTTTTAAGCATCACTTATTAAAAAGACAGAGAGAAATGTTTTGGGAATGGTGTAATAAGACTTCCAAAAACATTCTCCTCCAGAAAAGCAGCAAAGCACTGAAAAATTAAATTTTTTTGAACTTTGAAAATAAGCAAAAGAAGAATCAGCCATGCTGGGACTGGAAGGAACCCACCAAGAAGCCAACTAGCCAGGCTTTCTGGTAAACTGTGCAAGTCATGCAGGGTCCAGGAAGAGAAAAGTTCTCCTGTGAGCCTACCATAATGTGGGCTGAGAATCACCAACTCCCCCTTCCCCACTGTAAGCAGCCAGTTGGTTTGGAGAACAGGCTGAGTTGATAGCAACAGAGGTACAAAAAGCAACTGAATGCTTACATTGCTTGGTTGATTTTTCAGGCCTGGGGCCAGCGGTCTGAGCGCCTATTAGGGGGATGATAGTATACAATGTAGCAAATATGGGAGATTTCCTTTTATCTTGTATTTGAAATCCAATATTTTTCTCACTGTTTTGTTTTGTTCCAATTGCTTTGCTTTATTCAGTGTTCTGTTTTGATTGGTTTTATTCTGTTTTGTTTTGGTTTGATTTTGCTATTATCTGATGGAATGGACAACTACTGTGAAAATAACAAGATATACTGTGGTAGCCGTTGTTCTTTTCCTAATATCCTCCTTTGAAGTTCTGTACCAGTTTTGCTGCCTTGTTTTGATTGTATTTGTTCCATTTTGTTTTTTTGGATTTATTATCTTTAAAATAAAAAAAATACAAAATCCAAGATACTCCAAAATCTGAGATTCAAAAAAAGAAAAAAAAAGAAAAGAAAAAAAGAAAATTAGCTAAAGATTTGTAATAATCAGAGGGTCATTTACCTAAGAGAAATGGCTAAATTTCTTTAAGAATAGTGAGTTTGTGCTATTTTAACTTGTCCTATTTCCATTCTCTTTCCCCAAACTCTGCAGTAGCCTTGATGACCAGCAGCTTTACAAACTTGTTTGTTAGAGAAACCAGGAGCCTAACAGTCTCCAAGAGAGAAGAATGGATTTAAAGCACCATAAAAAGTTCCATCTTCAGATAATTGTCACTATTTGACCTGGTTGGTAGTTCCCTGAAAAAAATCACTTTGCAGGAGTTATGTCTATTTGACATAACTTAGAGATCACTCGGTGGGAAAAACTCTGGCTCAAGGATGTTTGTTGAAAATAAAACAGTCAGAAGCAATTGTTTAATGCCCAGCTTCTTGGGACAATAATACCAACTGGGGAAAATAAGAGGCTGGCCAAAAACCTAATAGTGAAATTGTACATAGGATGCTTTGGAAAGCTCTGATTCCTGGGCTTGTAGAAGGCTTTGTGCATACATAGAGTTATGCAAAACCGAGGCTAGACCTGGAAACACCCTCAGACATTGAGGTTTTGAAAGTGAGGCTGAGGCAGATTTTAAAACTGCCAAGCGTTGAAATACTACTTCATGTATACATGTAGTTCCTTAGTAAATGTTGGAAGACTACTGATGCCAAAATATTAAAGGAAATTTATGTTAAATTACTAGCCTGATCACTAAGATAACCAAGCAAACACTTTATAAAGAATACAAAATTTATAGAATTAGCCTGGGAAAATAACCCAACAAACAGCAAAAAACAGCAAAAACAAAATACTTCTGGGAGTGGGAGGGTATTTCGAGAGCTGTCATGTTGAATTATTTAAAATGTTCAGTTTTCAACAAAAGACTATGAAACACACAAGAAACAGAAAAACATAAATCATAAATTGGCAAAAGAAGAGTCAATACAATTTGTCCCCCAAAGAAGATTTGAACAATATAAGCCAACCAGACCTAAAAGACAGACGGACCTCATTGTTTAAAAGCAGCAGAATACAAATTCTTTTCTGATGCAAGAGGAACATTTCCAAGATAGATCATATGACTGGCAATCAGACATGTCTCAGTAAGTCTTAAAGCCATCACTGGTGAAGTCTACAAATGTTAAAGTAGAATTAATACCAATCGAACAAAAACTATCCAAAAACAGAGGTGATTACTTCTCAACTCATTCTTCAAGTTGGTGGTATCTTGATGCCAAAGTTAAGGTAATAAGAAAAGTATAGGTCAATATACTTCATGAATGCAGTCTTAAAAAACCATCTATAATGTGCTAGCAAAAAGAATCTAGCAACATATAAATCTCATGACCCAGTGAGACTTAGCCCAAATTTTAAGGCGGTTCATCATATCATACGAAAATCAATGTCATGTATGGTAGTTATAGAATATGGAGTAAAATCCACTATATCATTTCAGTAGATACAGAAAACACATTTGACAAAATCCAACACTT
>RJWM01017017.1:0-44081 GCA_004363535.1 Dasyprocta punctata | reverse complement strand
TTAATTACTACACCGTGGCCGGCATGGTGAGCAGTACGAAGGGCACCTGCTCAAAGGGACGTGCACCCCAGGGCCCTTTACTTAATGAATGTGTGTTAAGCCCTCGCTACTCAGTGTGGCCCCGGACCAGCAGCACGGGCCTCGGCCGGAGCCCTTCGCCAGTCTGGGACTCCAGCTGGACCCTGCACGTTTAGTGGAGCCTACATGACTACCGGGCTTTAGAACAGCTCTGATTGAGAAATGACCTGGCACCACTGCTGTGCAAGGGGGACACAGAGGTCAGCGATGGCCTGGCTTTGGAGGCTTTCAGTCCAGCCAGCGGGCACACATGCTCCATGCAGTCACCAGAGCGCCTACTCAGGACTCCCGCACCTGTCACTTGACACTGGTGCTTGGGCGTGGCCATGAGCAGTACAGACAGAGCCTGGTCCCACCGGGGTCAAGCTCTTCCGGGAGAGCGAGGCAAAGTGAGACCAGGTGAAAGCTCGCAGTGGCAGCGGACCCAGGTCCCGCGTGGTCTCGGAGGCGGAGCCTCCCCCTCTACACAGCCTCTGATGGTTCCTTGGCAGAGGCGCCGGTCCCCAGGGGTGAGGGGCTTCGGAGGCTGGCCCACCAGAGGAGGGGCAGGGCCAGGTCAGGGAGGACAAAGGTGCCCTGCCAGGGGCGGGAGGGAAGGCCCAGGGGACAGAGCAGATGGCCTGTCCCAGGCTCCTCCCGTGGGCCCTGCGCCCCCAGGTGTGCTAATGAAGGCGGGCTTCCCGGAGGAGGTGATGCAAACTCAGTGAGCAAACCGAGAGGACAGAAGAACGTGGTGCTCTGCCCTTGAGACTAAGGGAAAAAACGACAACAGACGATGCAGGGAAGGCATGAAGTGTGCAGAGAGCCTGGGGGTGCGTGTGCGTGCCTGAGGGTGTGTGACACAGGCACACCTGGCCACGCCCATGTGCACGTGAGTGCAGATACGCACACCACCCGAGCACCCCGACGGGGTGAGCGCGTCTTCTGCACAGCCCCGCTGGGGCCTCCACAGTCCGCAAGGCGGGCTCCCCGACGAGCCGCCCACCCGTGTGCACGGGGCCACACATCGTCAGTGGTGGGGACCTGTGGTGCGCGTGCCACAGCAGGGCCTGTGTCATCTCGAAGGCTCTGAAAGGGTCACCATCCCAGATGTAGGTGACCGAATGCCCAGCCTGACATGCTCCCGTCCTTGCTTTCTCCCCGATGAACTTTGGTGTCCATAGCCAGACAGCCCTTCCCAGTCCTGGAGGGAGGACCCTGAGGCTGTGGCTTCTGCCGAGTCAAAGCCAAGGTCTTCTGAGGGGCGGGACGCGGCGTGATTATGGTGTCCACCCTGCAGGTGGCCATGGCGCCTGCCTTTGGGCCTAACGAGCCCCCCGAACTCTGACACTGACCCTCCCTGGGTGACTGATGTCGGGGTCCAGCTTGAATAATTGCAGGACAGCCCAGGCCCCAAGCGGGAGACAGCAGGGCCCTCTGTGCCCGGCCTCTCCCTGTGGCCCAGGCGAGCGTCCTCTGCTCGGCTGAACAGAAGGCAGCGTGGGGGCCGGTGGCGGGCTGCTGGGAGGGGTCTGCCCGCTGTGGGCTACACGTGCCTGAGCGTGCACACGCGCCCCCGGACACGCCTGCGGACTCACGCACACACGTGTGCATCCCCAAACACACGCCTGTGGATGTCCGCCTGACCGCCCTCCCTGGGGGCTGCTCTTGCACACGATAGTTGGCACCAGCGGTCTCAGTATGACACTCCCGGTGACGCTGCCATGGGCATCACTCTGAAAGCAATGGAAACTGCCAGGGGCCTGGTGTAATTTGGGGAAATGGACGAGGGGAAGGGGAGGCCCGGCCGTGGAAGGAAGATGGGCAGGGTTCAGCCCTGTGGCTGTCAGAGCAAGCTCGCGAGTGTTCTGTGCAGGCGGTCTTGGCGTGAGCAGTGTGCAGGCTGGAACTCTCCAGGGGCCTCTTTTCTCTTCCCCCCGAATGCAGTTCCACCGGCTCTGAAGGGGTCACCGTCAAGGTCAGGCCTGAGTTACTGCGATGGGAGGGAATGGCTTCTGCACCCCCGGGCAAGCGTGGGTGCGGGGCTCTGCCACAGAGGAAATGTGGCCTTTGATGGATGTCCTCGGAGTGCTCCAGCCACGAGGGTCCCTGCAAAGGGCACTGAGCCTGCCGCCCCTGGGGTGGGGAGCAGGGCTGTTCCTTCCCTGGGTCTCCACCTTGGTCCCCCCGTCTCCCACTGTCTCTCTCCCTCTTTCAGTCTCTTCTGTCTGTCTCGCCTGTCCCCCTGCCTGTCCCCCTCCTGCCCTCTCTGACTCTGTCTCTTGAGCGTGCACACTCCTCCTCCCCACCCCTCTCAGCCTCCTCCCCCCTTCTTACTCCTCTGCTCCCCGGGACAGCAAGCAGAATGCCATTAGAGGCTGTTACCTGGCAGATTCTGCACACAGAGTGCAGGTTTTACATGCGAATAAAGTGTCTGTGCAACAGCTAGAATCTGGATCCTTGTGCCAAGGGTGGAAAAATTGCTCTGAGCCGTGATCAGGGCAGGGGAGAAAGCAAGAAACCAGGTCAAGCGCCAGTGGAAACACTGCAGACTTCGGCACGATTTGCCCCCAGGAGGCGAAGACCTGGGCGAATGAGCAGGAAGGGAACAACATTTGGATACTGTCACCTCCAAATTGACTCAGAGGCACCTGCTGCGATGCCTGGGGAGGGCCTGGTGTCCAGAAATTATTTTTCTGACTGGCCTGCGGGAAACGAGAGCAAAGGTCTGATGAGCAGCTGGAGGCAAGACGAAGGGATGGAGCCACTGGCCTGTCCGCGGTGGGTGACAGTAATTTGTCCATTTCCTGGTCTGTTAACCTTTACAATCTTATTTTAACACCATCACTTTTAATCTGCCTTCACCACATGGACCCAGAGCGCAGACAACAAAGCGAATATACAAATCAGATGGAAAAGCACACACAGCCCTCCGTGCAGGGCCAAGCAGACGTCCGCAGCCACGCGTGAGGTGGAATTCTCCTCCACCCGGACGCACTCACTGAGGCACCTGCCTCTTTAGGGCTGGTTTGTTTGTTTGTGTTTCCTTTCATAAAAGCACTAAATAATACCATGACTTTCTGGAAGAGGTTTTAAAAAAAAATCCATAAAGCTTTTATTCCACTTAAGAAGAGAGAGTACGATTTTGAAAACACAGCTGATGCCCCAAACCCATTCTTTACAATTTTCTCATAAATTATTTTTCTTATAGACTTTTAAAAACAGACGTAAAACCTAACGTGTTAGTGCCAGAAGGGTGAAGATAACAAGCCGAAATGCTTGGCAGCCGGGAAATTGGCAACGATGTCATAGGATTAGGTTTTTTAAAAAAATGGTGGCTATTTTTAGGGAGTTTTTCTGCCTTGTGGCTCATGGTAGCACCTGCAGGGGGAGGGGAGGGTAAACTGAGGTCATCAAACCTGGACCGGAGCGCTGCCCGTCACCCCTGACCTGGTCAGGTCCCTCTTGGAGGCTGTCCTGGCTCCTGGAAGAGCTGTCATCCTACTATGCACAGGCGGCTTGGGGAGGTGCTCAGGAGAGACGGGAAAGGGTTGTCTTTGCTGGGGGGAGAAGGGCGGCCTGTCTGATGCCTGGGCATGTGACCAGGTTCAAGGCCGGAGACATGGCCTCCCTCCGTGCCGCCTCTGCCAACCCCAACACCCAGATCTGCACCTGCCTCCCTCTCCCTTCCTCCTCCTCTCCCTCACCCCTGGAATTCTGAGGATTAGCTTCACGCCACGCCAGTTTAGGCCAAACCTGTGCCCCTTGCTGTCTCTGCCCCCTCTCTCCCCATACCCCCGTCCCTGGTGCACGCCGTGCTGCTGGGCAGCCCAGGGCTGGACGACGCGGTGAAGCGGGGCTACTGCTGCAGCTGTGCATCCTGGAGCTTGAGGAGCCTGCCGGCCAGCACGCACACCCACCTTGGCTGAGGGCGACTTACTTTCAAGCCGCCCAGGGTCGCAGGGAGGTGTCTTGATCTTGCCAAGAAAGTGTTCACAAATTTACCAAATGGCTTCCATCAAATGGAAGTTCTCATGTTCAGAACAGAGGAGAAAAACTGGGGATTTAGCTCAGTAGCACAGCGCCTGCCAGGCAAGCATGAGGTCCTGAGTTCGCTTCCCAGTACCAAAAAAGAACAGAGAAGAGCCTGCCTGTGGGGACAGCCCACGCAGCCTCCTTCCCTGGCCAACACCTCGGTCTTGTCTCATCCACGTGGAACTGCGACCACTCCAGTCGGCATCCACCGGGCCCAACCCATCATCCGGACCCTGAACAGAGTCCAGCCCAGAGCCCAGGGGACCCCTGCGGGTGGAAGATGACCCTGTCCCTCGGAGCATCTAGAGCTGCAGCCTGAATCTGGAGCCTGTTCTTTATCCTTCATCCTCTCGATGTTGCTTTAAGCTGCAGGAGCATTCAGCGCAGCCGAGGACGTGGCACCTTGTGGCTCACGTTGGCTCCTCATGCGTCCAGCAGGCTGGGCACCAGCTCTGCACTGGGCTGACCACCTGCACTGAATCATTGCTCTGTGGCTGAGGGCCTGCAGTCAGCAGGCTGCAGGTGTCACAGTGAGTCTCTGGAGGCTTTTGCCGATGAAGCTGTCACACCATCAGCCAGGCCGGGGCTGAGCATGACCTCCTGTGCTGCAGCAGCAGATGTCCACGTTCCGTGTGCAGGGCCAGGCCTGGCATCCGGGCCCCTGGCAGAGGCTGCGGCGTTTGCTCTGCGGCACCTGCCGCAAGATGCACCCCATGGAAGCCAAGCTGTGAAGCCCCACGTGTCTGGGGCCAAGAGGGCAGCGCCAGACACGGAGCTCAGTGCCAGTGACTCCGTCTTCTGCTGAATCACGGGCCAGTTCCCCTCTCAGGTTTTGGGGCTGCATGGGCCTGCAAAGCCTCGTGTATTCAGGGCATGCAAATAGGGCTTACAGCCATTCCTGTCAGCCCGTCGGCGCGAGGCATCAGATTCTGTTACAAATCCACACACGGGAATGTGTTAAAGCCGCTTACTGTTGGGTGCTGGTCCCTAAGAATGTGAGGCTAAAAATTATCCACTGAAAAGATTTGGTTTCTCCTGCTCCAGGACCGCTCTGGGCCCTGCTACCAGGGCAGCTTCTGCTTGGGGTGCATTGGCTCTGATTTTGCAGCAGGCTCTCACTGTACAGTGCCAGGCAGCCTGAGCCCAGTGCTGCCGTGGACTGCGGGGGTTTCGTCTGTGTGTGTGTATGTGTGTGTGTGTGTGTGTGCGCTCTTTGTTTCTTTTACTGTAAAGCCGAAACAGATGCCAAAAGAACAGGCTGTGGTAGCCCCACCCTGAAAGTCACCTGTTTAATCCTGGCTGGGGAGGTAGAGAGAGGTGAGCTAAAGAGAGGGTGAGGAGTGAGCCCCCGAGACATGCACCAGACTCCCTGCAGACTCCGGGAGCCCCAATCACCCCTCGCCCTAGGCAGCCAATGGCCAACCCGGCCGCCTCTTCTTCTCACGGAGCCAGTGCGTGAGGTCTCTTTACAGTGTCTCTCTGAGTGTATCTTTCTACGTCCTTAGTTACCATTTGAGTTTAGTTTGGGAATTCTCCACTCCATTTGCCCTTTTAAAAATTATTTGTCCTCTCTTATTCTCCCAGTTTTATAAAGGTATTTTGGATGTTAAACTTAAGGTTGATTTTGGCAGATTTGGGGGTTTGGTGACTCACCTCTATAATCCCAGCACTCTGGGAATCTGAGGCAGGAGGACCACAGGTTCGAGCCCAGCGTAGACAACTTAGTCAGACTGTCTTAAAATAAAAAATAAAACAGAAAGGGCTGGAGATGTAGCTCAGTGTGAAGACCCTAGGTTCCATCTATAGTGCTACGCAAGAAATAAAATAAAATGAAAAGGGGGGGTGGGGAATAAGAAAGAGAAGAGAGAAGGAAAGAGTACAGTCTGGTACTGATTGATTAACTCTGTCAGTTATGGATGCTACCAAGTGAAAAATGCTTCATTCCAGTGTCACGGTTTAGACCGGTGATGGCGAACCTTTCAGAGCTTTCAGTGATAACGAACAGCCCAATGTGGCACCTGTGCTGTAGGCTCACTTGCACTGTTTAGACCCTTGTGCCTTATCTAAAGATTCTCTCTCCTGCTGGGCGTGGTAGTGTACACCTCTAAACCTAGCACTTGGGAGGCTGAGGCAGGCAGATTGCTGTGAGTTTGAGGCCAGCCTGGGCTAAAAAGTGAGTTCAAGAACAGCCAGAACTGCATAGTGAAACCCTGTCTCAAAAAAGACAAAAAATAAAAAATATAAACATAAAGATTCTCTCCCTAGCCCTCTGAGGTACAAACAGCCTGCTGCCGAGTCTGGGAATGTTTTGACTTGACAGGCTGCATTTAGGTCTCTAATCTGCTCCTCGGTGTGAGGTGGGGATTTCACGTCTGTTTCTGGACCCCCTTCCTTCATTCCTCTCCTCAGCCTGTTGAGTCCTTGGCCGTTTCTTCTGTCTAATTTCTACCTAGAGAACTCAGCCCGTATGGAGCCGCTAGCTTTACCTCTGCACTGTGTACGACACGGGTGACCGAGCCGCTGGCCACACTGGGCAGGCGAACACAGGTGTGGGGCACAGTTGGTGCTCCCTCGGCGAGCCGAAGCTCTGGGTAGAGGTGTTTCCTGGGCACCTGCTCCGAGCTGGTTTTCACTTTTACCCTTCTCTTCTCACCCGCACGTGTCTCCCCGAGGAAGCAGAGTTTTCTGCGGTTGCTGCTCCACTCTATCTCCGCCTCACACCCCCAGCCCGCTTAACAGCCCAGTCTGACCCAGCGCGTCCACATCGGACCTGTCCTGGGAAAGGTGGAAGAGCAGCTCGGAGGAGCCCAGCTGCCCTCCAGACAGAGCAAGCAGGGGCTTCTCTGGGGGTCCAGAGCAGCTCACCCGAAGGCAGTGCAGACGCTGTGCCCTCATCGCGCAGCTGGCCGTCTGCATGTGTCAGTCAGTGGGAGAAACCTAAAGTGTGGGTACCCAGGTTCTCTCCGCTTCGTGTTCCCCAAGAAGCATCCTCATGCATACGGTTCTTTCCATCACCTCCACACAGTGTCAGGGATAGTCATCTATAAACTGTCCATCTCTGTGCGAAATGCAGGATGCGGTATAAAATAAAAATCTGGGGAAAAGGCTTCAAAAGAAAAAAAAAATTTAATGAGCCTGATTCCTAGACCACCAAGGAAATAATTAGTCCCAAGACATTAAAAGGAGAACAGCTTGCATGGGGGAAAATCTGTAGCTGCATCTGGCCTGGCCCCTTCCCGCTCCCGCCTCCGGAACCCCCCATCCCCAGCCCCGAGTGCTGTCCACTCCCGGGGAGTGCTGGGCTCTACAGCCTCTCTGCTCTGCTGTCCATGGAGCTCAGAATAGGGGCTTTGGGGGACACGCTAGTTCCGTCACAGTGGTTGCTGGCCCTTGATTCTTCTGCAGGGGCAGCATAGAGGTCTACACACATTAGGTGCCCTGCGACTGCTGAGTGACCGCGCCTCCCACGCAGCTGTCATCCTACAGAGCTGGACAGACGTGCAAAGAGCTGAGGTGTCCCCACACCACCCTGCATGACACGGTACTTTAGGAAATAGACCTGGTCTTGGTCTCTACTTCCTGGCCCGGAACTTTTGAAGCCCGTGGGGCTTCCTGGGTGCAGATGTTTTCTTACACATAGGGAACCCCTTTCCACCACACTGGGGTCTCTGCTAATGTGGTTGCTCTGACGGACCCACACACACACACACAGCCACAGGGTGGAACCCTTATCGCGAAGACCAGCCTTATCTGCTGACCTCCTGGAAAGGGAAGGCGTGGGACTGCACCTCTGACCCAGTGCCAGCTTCTGTGTTTTAAGACAGGGTCTCACTGTTGCCCAAATCGGGCTCCAACTTGCAATCCTCCTGCCTCAGCCTCCCCTCCCCTTATCCCGCTCCATGCATCACTCCCACTTTCTGTGCCTGAGTTGGATCCTTCACAGAAGTGTAAGCACCCCCGTGTGTTGGAGTTCAGTATGGAAAAGGTGGGCTCTTCCCATCCTCAAACTCCAGCAGTGGGGAAGAGCTCTCCCAGAAGAGGGCTCTGGGCAGAACTCTCTACACTTGAAATTTATGCACATGGTTTGCATTTTTTATAAGTGAGCAACTTTCCATGATGAAAAACATTTATAATCAGTGAAGCCGCAAAGTGCTCAAGTGAAGCTTATTTACGGACTTTTAAGTCTCTTGCCTTCATATTTCATAAAGAAAAATAAATTAATGGCTGGTGGGTAGCTGGAAACTTTTATGCTAAATATACTGCCTATTGACGCTGATGATTCACGGTTTGGCATTTTCTCTCATCTTTTCGTAGCATCCTAAGGAAAAAGTATAGAGCCAGACCCAGCAAGTCCTACATTTCCCGGCAGACAGCAGAATTATTAATGTCGGGATTCGAGGGTTACCACAATTGATGATGTCTATAAAATTAGCATATATAAAAATAGGGACGGCTGGATCTTTTTGAGCTTCTAGGTTTAGGGCTTTGTGCCGACAGGGCAGCTAGGGACAGTCAAGCTGCTGACTTTTTCTGCCACTGTCACCAGCCCTGTGGAGTGGCCTTGGTGGTGGCAGCTGTTGAATCCAGGTCCCTGTGCCCGCATGCTGGCCAAGTGCCCAGGAGCACAGAGCTGCCATGTCACCCGTGCTGGGTCAGAGCTGCGCTTCCGCGGTGTCCCCAGGCTGTGGGCCCAACAGGTGTTATCCTGTTGAGCAGCGGGAGCTCAGAGCAGCCCCCTACAGGATGAGGAATAAACAGCCCCCTGGGTCACCAGGAAAGCTGGGAGGGAGGGACCACAAAGCCCAGCACCTTCCTCTCTGGCCACCTGGTCTGCACCACCGTCTCTGCTGGGAAGACCCATGACCCGGGCTTCAGGGCCCCATAGGGAAGCAGGGCCTTCCACCTTGGTGGTGCAGGTTCAGATGTGTTTGCTGGCTTTGCCCTCCGACAGCACTCACAGGACAGGCCCTGCCCTCTGGCCACCCCTCTGGTCTCTTCTTGTCCTCTGCTGTCCCCCACACCCCTTTGCTGTTATGCTTCTTGCTCCATCATGTGGTCTCTCCAGAATTAGGTAAAGGATATATCAGCCAAAGGATTTCCTCAACTTGTGTCCAACTCCTCGGATCTATTGAAAAAAACTAAGTACAGCTTTACTTTACATTCCCAAAACTATACCTAAAAGCAAAATGATGCTTAGAACTCTCTGGGTTCAGCACGGAGCAAAAGCTTCACAAAACATCCCAACTCAGACTGGTGCTGGATACTTGTTTCAACGTCCAAGTTTGCACTTTGCTTGGGTTCCAGAGCATGCTGGCGTCTGCATGAATCCAAGTCAGGCCGCTTGAGTCTCTTCTGGCCTCCATCCTCAGAGAGCACCAGGCCCAGCACTGGATAGCAGGACTGCACAGTGAGTGGGTTGAGCCGTTTGCTGTGTGTATGGTGACCATGAGCAGGGTTGGAGGAGGGGGCTGTCCGTGTGAGGCTGCAGGTGCACGCTCCACGGGAAAGGGCTCAGGCGTCTCAGGAAGGCTCCTGCCACACAGCACGGGGAGAAGGGCCCAGCCCAGCCCAGGGTGTCCTGCGGTGCAGGCTAAATGACGCCGGAGCAGCACCTCCAGGTGCACCTGAGGGACCCCTGGACCTTGGGGCACTAGGTCCACCTTTGTGACCCGTGGTGGAAGGGAGAACTGCAGTTGGTAACGGGCCGAGAGTTTGGGAGAATCGAGGCAGCATCATAGCTGCTTTCAATGCCTGTCCTCCCCAGTGGCCACCTGAACCCGAGACGAAGGGACAGGAGGTGAAGGCCGTGAGTCCCTGTGGGGATGGGAGGGAGGGCCTTGCACTGAGATGCCATCAGAAAATATTAGATGGAGGAATGGAGAGATGCATGATAGGTGGATATTTGTGCTAATCTCCTTGCCACACATAAACCAAGAATGGAGGTGAAGCTTACTGCTTGCCAAAGTGTCCCATAGTTGATTCACAAAGATGTTTGAATTATTTTAATTTTGTCCATTTAAGCCAGTATCTTTCATCTCTTCGAAAACAAGCAGTATCGGTTTGTTCCACGGGCTGGCCGTACGTGCTGTGGTAAGAATCAGACACGAGCCTGAAGCACTGTCCCCATCCTGGCTCGTCAAATGGCTATTCCGTGCCCATTCCCCAGCCCCTCCTGAAGAGCTCACACGCCAGGCAAGCCTTCCTTCCAGGCAGGAGGGTCCTGCTTCCTGGCGCTCAGGGCCCATCCCAAGGCAGCCTGGTTCTGTCCATCACTCTAGGCATTCGGGGGTCTCTGTGTTAAACGTTCCAGTTTCCCAGGGTTCCAGTCCCACTGTTAATATTCCTTCTGGTGAACTTCACGAGGCAGCACCATGAGAACTTCTCTCCTTAGAGGTCAGCACTGTGAACTGAGACATCTGTAGACACTCCACCCTCAGGTGGAGTCCGGAAATGTGAAGGAAAATCCCTAGTGGATCGCAATTCCAGGTTGAGGTCCTGGGCTTCCCCGGGACCTTCTGCCACCAGTGCGACCTCACTTTTTTCTTGGCTGCCCTGCCCACGGCTTTCTAAAGTACTGCTGTCAAGATCTGTCTACATCCTATGACTCTATCTGCCGCACAGCCGGCCTCCTCTCTGACAGCGAGCAAGCCTCCAATGGAAGTTCATTAGTCTATTGAAACATCTCAGTTAATTGCAAAGCCAGTAGCCAGCATTGTCAAGTCCGTATTTCCATCTGTGCATGAGCTCAGTAATAAAGAATTTTTTTTGGACAGGTTAATTTGCCTAAAATACCATGCAGTCAATCAGAGCCACAGAGTGGTTGATGCTCACATCTGTCAAGCGGGCCTCCACCGGTGCTGTCCTTCTCCAGGAGCGCGTCTCTGGCTCACAGGAGTTGGCAGCAACGTGGCTGACCAGAGCCCAGCTGCAGAGGAAATGGAGGAAATGTTATTGCTCCAGATAGTACCGCGTGGCCGCTGTGTGCTGTGCTGGTTGGGGCAGTTTCTACTTCAGGGGCCTTTTGGGAAGTAAAATGTAGTCACTGGGCTGTACAGTGGCTGTCATGTTTAGTTCAGATGACTGATATTATTCGCATTTGTTAATTTCATAGTATTTTTAATTTAACACAGATGAAAACTCTCTTTGGACTGAAGTGTGTGTGCTTCTCTCTGAAGATCCCTAACACACATTGGTGTTTGATTTAAAAATAAAAATAGGTTAAGTGTGTAAAATGTAGTTGTTAAACTCGGCTCCCCATCAAGGCTCTGTGTCCCCAGTCCCTGTGAGAAGTACCTCTCCAGGTCTTCAGCTGCCCGCCCTTCCTGTGCTTCCCGCTCAGGCACCCTGCGGGGCAGACCTCCCTCTGGGTTGCCCCTGGAAGCTGTGCTTGTTGAGAAAGGGGCTGTTGTGACTCCGTGCCCATAATTACAAAGTGCAGAAGTGGGGGTGGGTGTTTCTCTAGGTGCGCGTGTTCGCTGAGGGGACCTGCCTGCCTGAGCAGCCTCGGCTGGTCACAGAGATTTATGCGCTGTGGCTGTCCCCTTCCCTCGTGAAGCACAGAGCACTGGCTGTCCAGCACATGAGCCAGTTTGCTGGAAACGGGAACAGACGTCCCTTCCTCGGGTACATTCTAGGTGCCGGAAATGAGACCTTTCTTGGAGAGCGGGTGTTTGCAAATGTGACACAGAGACACGATGACTCACAAGCACCCGGCCAAAGGCCAGGCTTTGGTGGCCTATGCCCAAGGGAGAGCAGGGAGGTGCGAGGAGTCCGAGCTCTTCTGCCTTGACTGGGCACTTGCCATGGAAGGCTGACCTCGAGCTCCACCAGGGGACACCACCACTGGCATGGGGTTCCCTGACCTTGGCACTTGGCATTGCATTACTCTTGGCACCAGGCACTGTCCTGCATATTATGGGTTGTTGGGCATCACCCCTGATCTCTACCCAGTCGCACCCCCTACACCAAGTGGTGTTGAGCTGACTGTCTCCAGGCATTGCCATGAGTCCATCAAGGAGCAGCATTGCATCCAGTGGGGAATCCGTGCATCCAGTTCAGAAGAATCCTGAGTCGGGAGAGATGCTGGCTGCCAAAGCAGAGTGGAGAGCAGCTCAGTGAGGGGCTGGGTGCCTTCCTCAGCCCGGGAGACCCAGCAGTCATCACCTCGCAGCTGCTAGATCACAGGAGGACGCTGACTTAGCAATGCGGACCGCAGCGGGAGATCTGAGGTCACCAGCTAAATGCCCAGGACAGGTGTGCCTTTTCAGGCAAAGTAATGACGCGAAAACATTGGGTTGAAAATGGGGAATTTGCAGAAGTAGAGTTCCAGGTGAGAGCTCCAGCGAAGATGCCCTGACTTCAAATTCCCACTGGCTGTACCAGCCGGGGCCTGCGGGGAAAGTGACCGTGCATCGAGACCCTGTTTTTCTGTCTGTAAGAAGGGCCAAAAGCCTCTACTCACCGAGTCCACAGGGGGACAGGAGGAGACTGTGCCTGTCAGGAGCTCCCACAGTGCCTGGCGGGCGGATCCGATGGGGACATGGCAGGGACTGTCAAGCAGTATTAGCAGCGCTGCCTGTGTTACCGCCTTCCGGGTAAATTCTGAGCCCATCTGCACAGCCACAACTCGACTCGAGGAGAAATGCGATTTCCCAGCGCACCGCGGAGGCTGATCTGCATGCACACATGGAGGGGGCGGACCCCCGTCACCTCCATTGCCCACTTTTTCCTTGGGAGTCTGGGATAGCGTGTCATCTGCAGACGGCTGCCGCTGTCCACGATCACTTTCCTGGGTCACACCTGCAGGGCTGTGCCCGCCTGTTAGCTTTCTCCACTCCAGCGTCCAACCCTTTGCAGCACTGCTTCAGGACAGGTGCTGAAGATGTGGGTTTCGCATGGTCTCCTTTTATAGATCACAGCCTTCTTCAAAACTTGTAGAAATACCACTGCCGTGGAGACGATTTCAGGAACGAATTGAACACCTGAAAAAAGCATAGTTGCACAGTTATTAAGCCATATCAAGAGCCCAGTAGAGTAACTGAGAGCTCTGTCACATGGCCAGGTTGTCTTCTCTGCACATTAGCATTGTTCGTTGAGTTCAAGTTGCAGCTGATTTTGGGGGAAGTCCCCACGCGTCACCGTACAGTCCCGGGGAACAGCCTTCAGTATTAAAAATTAATTTTAGTGTATTATTGAGTACAAAGCATTTCAAAATAGAACTTACATGGAATCTAAGCAGGAAACATAGAGAGACCCCTACATACCCCGTCTCTGGAGCAGCAGGGCTGGCAGGGTCCGTCGGGTATGGAGCGCGTGTGCAGTGGCTGGTGTGCAATTCTTTGCTCTGTCTTGGGGCAAGCATCTTATTCCTTCTGGGGTGCATTTCTTCCTTTCCTCCTCTATAAATGAAGTGACCATTGCTCCCAGGTGAGGTTATTGGGAGAATGAAACCAGATGCCCAAAGCATACAGTGAATGTTTTACAAAGCCAGCCTGCTAGGAAGATGGACCAGTGGCCACAGTGAGGACACCCCGCAGGAACTGGGAAGATTCTAACCATTGCCAGGCGACTTCCTGAGGCGAGTCTGAATGAGCAGCGGTACTTACTGTTCTCTGCAGCTTATCCTCAATGCCATATTAATGACTACTGAACTCAAAGCATCCTCTCGCTGAGTCCCGGCAGAGGGCAAGCGTTGACGTAGGGCTCCTTAGTCCTTGGACTCTTTTGGACTCACAGATACACCCAGGAAGTGGGCTTAGCCCCCACCCGGGAACCTGGCCTGCTCCCCTCTCTGACCCCAAGAAGGTGTTCCTGACAGAAGCCACAGTGTCTCAGAATGGTTGTGTCCATCAGATGGACACCAGGTCCAGTGGGTGGACAGTGAGGTGGAGCCTCTGAGGCCAGTTGAAGGGGAAAGAGAATCAAGACTCCTGACATAACGATAAGGACAAAGACAGGAAAAGACAATGTCAACTTCCAGAGAGACATGGTCCAGAGGAACTAGCCCCGAGGGAGCGGGGGCTGGTGGTGCAGAGAACAGGAAGTGGTTCACAGGGAGTCCTAGGATGGGGCTGCAGGGCCCTGGGGGCTGGTCCTCATTGTGAGTGGGCAGCAAGTGAGCCTGAGACGGGGTGGACAACTGCCCAGGGCCACACGGCTACGCGTGGAGGCACTGAGCCGGGTTGGCGTGATGCGGACCGGCTGTAAGGCTCGGAAGCCGTGGGGGAGGGCCTGTGTCTGAGTCCCAGCAGGGCGGGGTCTCCCTGTGCACCCCGTTGCCTGTCGACATTGACAGTAGTAAAGCACCTTGATGAGGAATCCCTCAAGACTCACCTAGGCGGGGTCTCCCCCCTGTGGCACCCACACCTCCATAAAGACTCCCATGATGCCATCGAGGTTTCTGGGGGCACGAAGCCCAGGCCTGATTGTATTCTGTCAACATGCCAGCATGGAGAGAAAGATGTTTTGGGCAAATTTGTGTCACTCTGTGTGTTAATTAGTACATTCACTCAACACTCAAATGTTTAATGAGATTGTTTTCCTTTGCCACGACATCAGGCGTCTCTGACATTTGCTGAACCAGCTTGGCATCTTTATTAAGGGTCCGGATGTGCAGCGTGTACAGCTTTGAGCAGTCTGTGTGATCGTTTGTTCCAGAAAGCCCGTGTGGGAGTCAGCAGCTCGAGAAACGCGGGGCTATGTTGGGGTCAGGAATAACGATCATCTACTTATCGTGGGAACCAAATACCAGCAGATCAGTGAAAACAAACCCGAAAGCCATGAAAACAGCGTCCGTTTGCAGAGGGAAAACAGGGCTGGGTTGGCTTTGTTTTCCAGGGATTGTCGTGGTGTTCGGGGTGTTTTAGACTTCGGCTCTGTCAGCAGACACTGTTCAGATGCACGCAGGCTCCAGACTTCAGAGGACTGGTGTTGAAATAGACTCAGAGATGGCCAGGGTGTGCTGTCACCCCCGCCCTGGCTCAGCCTTGGAGCAGGGTGGGAACAGTGTCATCACCCCCATTTATGAAACAAGAAGCCAAGACTCAAGGAGACTGTGGCCCCAAGTTTTCCAACCACAAGTCATGTGGCCCTGACTTCTCTCCCTGCCTCTGAAGGTTTCAGTGAGGAGCCGCGGGACCCATCAGCGCTGCAGCCGCAGGGCAGGCGGGCATGGGCTGGCATCCCCGCCCCAGCAAGAGGCTCTGCTCCTGCAGTGCATGGTGCTTACGGGGTCCTGGGTACCAGAGAGGTAATGGCGACGTAGCAGACCCTGCCCTCGGGACAGTGCAGGGGGAGAGGGGCACTCTCAGAAGTGTGTTGCCAGTGAGGAAATCAGTGCTGGGGAAGCAGGCACCTGGGCAGGGTTCAAGTCTCAAGGACTGGGCCCAGCAGAGGGACCCAGAGGGCCACTCCCACTCCCTCCCCAGGGCATCCAGAGTGAAGGCGCTGCCCAGGGTCTCTCTGCCCCCTGAACTGTGTCCTGTCTTTGACCTTGACCGTCAACATGGGCTCACAAGCCAACAGTGTGTGTATGCGTGTGCGTGTGTGTGTGTGTGTGTGTGCGCGTGCACAGACGTTTAAAGATGGAGAAACACTGTGTTCCCAACGTGGGAGTGGGAGTGGCCAGGGAAGGTGGCGCTCGTGAGGAGCGGGTGTGTGATTCTTCACAGAGACACACAGCAGAAGCCCCTTGGGCCTGGTGGGAAAGCAGGGCTGAGCCCTCGTTGGGCCTGGCCTCCCGGCCCCTGCTCGTCGCCCAGGGTGTGCTCCAGCCACGCCAAGCCTCAGCTGAGTGGAATGGCCCCTCTGAGCTCAGGATGGGAGGCAGTGCCTTGGCCAAATCAGGAGACAGAACCATGGCCAAAGGCAGCTCAGTTGCTTCCTGGACAGGAAGTAATGCCTAATCCGTAAGCTCTGTCCCATGGGTAGAGTTATAGGAGCCAGAAATGCACAACTTGGAGTTGTTCAAATTGCACTTGGTGAATCAGAAAAACTAAGTCAGGCCAAAGAGTGAGTGGTACAGAAAAATACACTGAGTTTTCAAAGCTTTCTTTGTAGTTCTCTGATACCCACTGGCAATCCTGGTTTCTGAATGCTCTCCTCAACTCTGTGGGAAGAGTGACCCTGTGCTGAGTCCCACAGGTGATGACCAGAGCCAGGGCACCAACCAGCCCAAGGGGAGCGGAGGCTGCCCTCGTGGGACTGCGGGGATCCCACTTGACTCAAGGGCCCAGGCGTGTGTGGCCACACGGACACCTGGTGGCCTTGTCCAAACACCCTTTCTGGAGGCCGATGCGAGGGTGGGTCTCACGCAGCCAGGCTGTGGGTGGTTACAAGAAGGGAACACCTGGGCAGGGTTCAGCTCTCAAGGACTGGGCCCAGCAATGCTCCCTTCTGGGCTCACGCCCCACCTGCAAGGCTAGGACTCAGTCTCCCTCCCTGCTCCCCACAGGCCGGCCACCTCCCCGTGCAGCACACAGCGGGCAATCTTACTAGAAGTCTTCACCGCACTCTGTTCTCTGGGGCAGGCACTTGGGGATTCCTAGCCCTGGAGGTTTTCTCCCGGAACCCCTGACAGGCCTCACAGACTTAGAGCCCATGCCCTGCCGCGCTCTGTGTGTCTCCTCCGCATTGCTGGGGCCCCTTCCTGTGATGATGGGGCACCATGGCAACCTAAAGAGCCCACCTGTGGGCCCTGGACCAGGCACCTTCCCGTACTCAAGCCCAGGCCTAAAGCGAGGCCTCTGGGATTGCTCGCCAGTGTGAAGTGCCTTTACTCCTCCCTGTGTGGGAACACATAACGGGCACCCTGTGGAGTCGTGATTTGTCGTGCTCATTAAAGTCAGGGAGCGTGAGTGAGGGCGCCTACCCCTGCCAGCGGCCCAGGACAGGAAACTGCTGTGCCTCAGACCAGACATCCGAAACAGACCGAGGCCTTCCCCCGTCCCCGGCAGTGGCCTGTGTGAGCCCCACCGTGTGCGCTGGTCGGGATGCAGCTGCAGACCTGGCTCCAACACCAAGAGATGCTCGTGTCTGAGGACCACAGGCAGCCGAGAAGCGGAGCGCTTCGCCCTTACATCCCGAGACTGTCTCTCACTGCCTACCTCGAAGTGGGCATTGACAAGCTCGCGGTGAAGGACGGCGTGGATGCGAGTCCCGCCCTCCACAGCCTGCGCGCCCCTCACAGGAGCACGGTGCCCTGCACTCCTTTTACCTCTCCGTTACCGTCTCGGGGAGTGTGCTGCACACCGTGGGGGCCTGATAGACGCTTCGTGAGCCTGCACCAGTGAGACTCCTCCCAGGCTCCCAGGCTCCCTGCAGGAGCCGCCTCTGATCTGCGGCAGGCAGGCAGGAGCTCAGGCCTGCACAACCTCAGCGCAGACCGAGGCGCTGCCTGCCTCATTTGCAGGAGCCTGGAGCTGGGAGGACGCACGTGCTTGTCTGGTGAAGCTGGGTGGGAGCAGCCGGGGAAGGACAGACAGTGCAGAACAGGGAGCTCCCGGTGGCTCTCTGCGCAGGCCCGACCACCCCGGAAGTCGGTCACGTCCCTAGGAGCCGCCGCCAGGGAGGGCTGCGCATGGGATGTTCTGGGCACTCAGCGATGCCAGAAATGAAATTAAAAAAATAAAAAAAATAATTAAGAGCTTGGACTAGGGATTAAAATTCCCCAAGGCAAAAACGAGCTGTAATCAAAGGGATGGTGGCTGTTATCTGCCCTCCGCACATGTTGCCGTGCCGCATGCGGTTGGCTTTAATTATTGATATTTCTTTTTAAGTTAAAGATGAATTTGAGACAGGGACGAACTTGGAAGGTTTATCTTCCAATTACAGGGAAACCTGTTAATAATGATCACTTAAGACGGCTGCAGTTTCTCTGGCATTAAGCAAGGTGGCCGGGAGCCACAGGGGAGAAGGGAGAGCAGTCGCAGAAGAGCAAGGACCGCCACATCCGCATGGCAGCCCCCGCGTGCCCACCCCTCCCGAACCGACACCCAGTGCCACGGGCTTGCCGTGGGGACAGCGGTACGGGAGAGAGACTGCACCTTGCTACCATCCCCAGCGGACGGGGGCGAGGCACAGCCATAGCGCCTGGTGTCATCCCGGCCTCAGGCCTCGGGCCACAGGCTGTGGGTCACCAGGAAGTGGGTCTTTACCACCATTCTCGTCCTCGTGTGCAGCTGAGAGTTAGTGTGTATTGTCTGAAGATTCCTTCGGAGCCCGTACTCGGGGATCTCCCACAGTCGCCTGCTGCTAGCAGCCCATGCTCCGAGGTAAGGTGGCCAAAGGCATGGTTGCCACTTGGACATGACACACGCTCTTCTCTGGGCGTCTGAGCACAGATCCTTGTGAGGTCCTCCGGTGTGGTGGGTTACAGCAGGCTGACACACCTCCTCCCCAACAAATACAAGGAGCCAGAGCCTGGCTTTGGACCAAAATAGGTTATTGCCGTCTGACAGCTGAGGATGCTCCAGCTGGCGTTCTGAAGGCTGCTCGGGTGGCTGTCAGGAGGAATAACAAACCTTGCTGACACCTCAGATCTGCCAGGACGCGCCAGCGTGCGCACGCGGCTGGCTCCTGGGGTGCACGCGGCATACCAAGCATGGGCTCGGAGGTTCATCCTTGGCTTGGTCTGCATTAGCGTGGCCTTCAGAAGGAGCACTCTTATTCAAGAGAACAAACGGGAAGCATGCTCAGAGCAGGCATGCAGAAGGGCACTGTGACCCAGCTGTTTGCTCAAAATAAAAATCAAGTTGCAGGCCTCAGCCTCCTGTGAGTAGCACAGTGTCGAGCCCACAGAGCCCCACAGATATGACCCCAGCAGTTCAGCAAGCTGTGTGGCTGGAAGACGTCTCACCCGCCTTTTGGTTTTCCACCCAGAATGCCCAGGGTATCTGTGACTTTCTGGCCAGTAAGCAGTGGGAACTTCATTAAAGATGGCCCTCCAGGAAATGAGTCCACCGTATCTGAGAGCCACAAAGGCTGCCGGAGTCATGACTGCCAAGAGCTCCTCTCCGGCCTCACTGCTGCTTTTGTAGTAAACCAAGAGCCTGGCCTTTTGGGACCTCGCGCCAGTCCCCGGAAGTTAACCCGGAAGGAGCAGAAGCCGGCCTTTCTTGTTTGGTGCTACCATGGCTTCTGGCTTCTGCCCTTAGCTACTCCATAGGGACCTGGGGTCCTCACTGTGGTGAGCAGAGCCTGTTCTTCCCACCTGGCCTGTGGCCCCCAGGTCAGTCCTAGTCATGGTGGTGACCAGGGCAGCACAAGCAAGGCCAGAGCAGCCATGGCCCTCCTGACCGTTTACTGTGGTTGTGGATGTCCCAATGTCGGGAGTGGATTTGCTGGATCCTATCGTAGTTCTGTTTAGTTCTGTGCAGGGCTGTCAAACTGCCCTCCAAAACAGCCGTTTCATTTGACATTCCCACAGCAGTGCACCAGGGTTCCGACTCCACATCCTCAACCATGCTTGTTACTGTGGTTTTTGATAAAAGCTCTCCTAAGCAGCATGGGGTGGTGCCAGTGCTCTACAGACACACCCGGCCCCTGTGGGCACCATCCTGTGGAGCACGGTGACGGGGTTACCCTGCTGTGCACCTGCATCCCATGTCCCGGGGGAGCCATCAGAGGTGGCCTTGGCGCTGGCTCTGGAGAAGGTCCTCTATGTCTCGGGGAGCTGCCTTTGGACTTTTAGCATCACAGAGGTCCCATGAGAAGAATCAGAGGCAGGGGAGCTGTCTGGGAAGCAGATGCTGTGGCTGTCGAGTAAGCTCCTTCCTGGAGGGAGTAGCTCTGGAATTTCGGAAGCTGAAGGTGGCCTCAGCACCCCTCGCACCTGCCTCCTTCCTGAGCACTGACTGAGGGTAGCTCGTCCTGCTTCCTGCCCTTCCAGGCCTCCTGCTCTGTCCCCAAAGCCTGGCTGGCATGGCTGGACCAACAGGCCAGGAAGCTGTCAATAAAGGTGTGTGTTAGGTGCTTTGCAGGGAGGAGTGTGTCCAGAGCTCTGAGCCCCAGGCAGCAGGCAGCCCCAAGTACTTGTGGGCCAAGAAAAGGGGGGCAGATTGCATAGCTGCTCCTGCTCATTCCTCCCTTGCCACATTTCCGGGCGGAGCACTCGCCCTGCCCCTCTTTTGGATGTTCTGCTGATGGTGATTGAAAGCTCTTCGGCAGCTGGCCCTCCGCCTACACACTCCTCTGTAACTTTAAATCAGGGGTCCCTTCAAACAGGCCCCCTAGAGATGTTGGGGGGGGATGGGGAGCAAGAGACAGCCCTTGAGAATAGGCATTTAATCTGGGAGAGTGACTCGAATCATTAAAAAATGAGAGAAAGAGGTTCGTTTTGCAAGAGAGAACAGCTGGGGCTCTCGCTACTGTAATAGACCAAGCTTGGATTTTAAACAAGGGCCTTTGCTTGAGTGACACCTTCTATCTGTTACCAGTGACAAGGGGAGACCCGTCTCTGTTCAGACCGTCAGGGAATCCAGAGGCTTCTGCTCCTCCGAGCCAGCCACGCGCAGTCTCCTCATCTGCCGCTAGGAGGCCTTTTGCCACCTTTTCTGAGGGCCGTCAGCCCAGCAGCGTCTTGTGCCCAGCCTGCGCCCCACCCTGTTCCTGCAGCTGGGCCCGAGTCATCGGGATGCTTGGTCACTGTGACGCACTGGCACCGATGGCCCCGGAAGCTGGCAGAGTGGCGTCCTCTGCTCCACCTCAGCCACTGGTCTCAGGGTCTGCCCAAACGGATGCAGCCTTCACTAAACCATGGCCTCTGGGGTCCCTGCAGTGCTAGTCCTGGTCCTGGTCCAGCCCTGGAGACCTGGACCCAGCAGCTCTGGGGAACCTGTGGTTGAGGGGCTTTTTGTTTTTGTCCGGTTTGCTTTTCATTTTGCTTGTGTTTGTTTTTCTTCAAGTCATTTTAGCCTTTTATTCTGCAGTGTACAATCATGGATTCTTGGGAAGTGGCAAGTGCAACCCAGAGAGGTCCCGGTCCTCTCTCCTCTTCCCAGCGGCTACCTCACACTTCACGCCAGGAGGCTGCTGTGGGCACACGCGTGTGGGCCTCCGCTCTCCATCACATCCCTGAACCAGGCTGCAGGGCCAGAGAGACCTCCCTCCAGTGCCCCGGTGGTCCCCTCCCCTCAGCCCACTCTGGGTAGCCCAGTAGGGGCCAGGCCTCCTGGTTGAACTTGGGAGGTGGTACCTCAGATCCCTGCTTCCCCGTGTAGCTTTACCCCAAGCAATAGCTGCTGCTCACCCCAACTTTTAGCTTTCTGTGGTAGCTCTGGGATGCTGTCCTCTGTCGCTGTCCTAGCGTCTTTTTCATATTTCACCTCCTTTTTTCCAGGTCTTTGCTATTTTCACTTCTACTGACTTTCCCCAAGTCATGCTTTCATTCTCCATGAACAAGCATAGAAACCTGATGAAATGTCAGCTTTGTTCTCTTCCAGCATAAAGCTTCCGGGCCGGGGATAGAGCTCAGCGGCACAGCGCCTGCCTGGCAAGCGTGAGGTCGCGAGTTTGACCCCCAGTACCAAAAAAAAAAAAAAAAAAGCATAAAACTTCTAACATTTACAAGACATGACTGTAAGTAGCATGCTTACTGCATTGTACTAGTGTAAAACCTAGGCTGCCCGTGCTGGGAGAGGCTGCATGAACTTTGGAGGAAAACTGATGACAAAGTTATTGATTGCAAAGTCATCGGCTGCAAAACCTGAAGTCAGCATGGCAAGCTTCCCCGCTGGACATAGCCCGCCCGCTCGTGTCCCCATGCTCTGATCTCCCATTTCTTCTGTGGCCTCTAAACCACTTGAAATGTCCAGATGTGGGCTCTAAAATGGTGCTTTCAGGCTGACCAACAGTAGGTGTTGATTTTAGGTTTCAGGCTTGGTTTTTGTGGTTGCAGACTGCAATTCCGCCTTTTCATTGTTCCCATGTCATCTACCCTCTGTGAGTTCGGTCTCTTGTTGCTTGTTTTAAATGACTTTGTCAGAGGCTCACCACTGTGATGTAGTCTGGATCAAAGTGTTCCACTTCATCGATTCGTTCTCTGTTGTATCCGTTGGTAAGTTCGAGTATCATGGGGCACGTGAACACTTCAGTGGCCCAGGGACCGGGTCATTTTCCCAGCTTTCCTCATCCACACGGCATCAGAGGTGCAGGCTGCAGGACTTGGCCTTCCCCTCCCAGTGCAGCCTGCTCTCCACGTGCCCTTCCCACGCGTTCTGCTGGCAGAGCAGCCTCCTCCCTGTGCCGCAGAGAAGCGAGTGAGCTTGTGGCCACAGAGCTCTCCCTGCCACCCTGGTGATGAGGACAGGTTTGCTGCAAACTTGGCTGGTTTCACAAGCTCCGATCACTTCAGTGCTGCGTGCTCTCTGATCGTTCAGCTCACCGCTTGCCAGGTGTGCAAAGAGTTCCAAAACGTTTCCATCAGCAGCTCTTGCTTCCAGCATCAAGGCCAGCTTCAACCTTCTTCCCTCCCCCAAGGGCTGTGTGTTTTGCTCTGTTGTGCTTTGCTGACCTCCTCAGTTTCCCATGTGGCTGTCTCACTGGGAACATTTGGGTCTGATCATCAGGGCACATGGTCGAGTTAGCACGCCAGCCCCCAGGGAGGCTTCAGCTGGAAAATCAGAGAGACTCAGCCTCAGATAGGCATGACAGCAGCCAAACTCCAGAAGCTTCCAGAAGAGGGCAAGTGTGTCCTGGCTGAGTAGGGCAGGTCTGCTTTCTGGGAAGGCACATGAGAGGTGACATCAGGGGGCAGGATGGTGATTGAGCATGGCTATATTGGGTAATACTGTGTACCCCCAAGTCCTCATATACTTTTGATGAGGCTGAGTCTGGCTCTTGTGATCAGTTTGTTGTCTAGCACTGGGATTGGTGATGTGAGTGCTGCACCCGCCCAGGGGTGGAGCTGAGATACAGTGTAAAGGAGGTGGGTCTTCCTCCTGCTCGCTTCTGCCCTCTGTCTCTCTCGCCAGCGCGCCTTGCTATTTGGCAGCCACCATGATTGGCAGCCCTGCCTGCCACGCTGCCTTGGAGCCAGCTGAGTATGGACTGAAACTCCTGAGAAACTATAAGTAATAAACCTTTCCTTCCCTAATTTTGGGCGTCAAGTATTCTGTCTCAGCAACGAGTGAAAAGTAACTAAGACAATGGCCAATAGTCCTGGACCATCCAGGGGTCAGAGTCCCTGAGGACAGCCAAGGTCGAAAGTGAGGAATGTCCCATCATGAAAGGCCTCCAAGGGTGATTTGTGGAGCCTGAACTTTTCTCTGTCATAGCTCTTGGCTCTGACTTTTGAATCTCCAGATTGCTCAAGACTAGAAAGACATACACAGACCTTCAACCCACAAAGGTACACTTGCACATGCTCATGGCACAGGGCAGAGACTCCCACCCAGCCGCGCACCTCCTGGCTCCAGCTTGTGGCAGGTACTGTGGCTGCCTCTAGCTCCACTGTAAGGAGGGGAGGACTGCAGTGGCTGTCACTGCGGGTAGCGGGAGACTGGAAACCTCAAAACAAGGGCCTAGAAGTTTGGGGAACATGGCGAGAGCAGGGTGCAGAGTAGAGGAGATGTTATGTGGAGCAGAGGGATCCTAGGACTGGGAGTTGAAGGTGTTCAGGAAGGGAAGTGTGAAGGCAAGGGAAGTAACAGTACAGTAACGGAGCAAGGCGGAGCACGGCAGCACCAAGGAACAGGGTCAAAAGCCCAGCAGACTTGGAAACCTAAGAGCAAGAGGGGACATTCTGCCCCTGAAGCGTGAGGATAGTGGGAGACAGGTCAGACCGAAGAAGACCTGGGAAGTTTCGGAGTGGAAAATGGAGATTTCACACCAGATCTTCTCAGGAGTATGGGCTGTGGCGTTTGCTCTCCAGCAGGTGCTCGAGTGTCGTTCCCGTGCCAGTGTAGGATGGGGCGCTGCAGACACCGTGGTGACAAGTGGGGCAAGGTCCTGCTCTCCTGGAGCCGGCAGTCTCGTGGGGAGAGACCACGGACACAGGGATGGATGGGCGGGTGGAGGGTGCCTGAGTGGGTGGGTGGGTGAATATGGGGGCATAGAGGGGTGAGTGCCTGGATGGATGGATGGCTAGATGGACAGATGGCTGGACAAATGGAAAGACAGAGGAACAGATCGGAAAAGGTCGAGGTCAGAGATGTGAAGGCAGGGGAGTAGTTTCAGGACTGAGAGTCTGGGCAGAGGGCAGCATCCCTGAGAGGAAGGAAAGGACAGCAGCACCGAGACCACCACGCTCCACGCACTGAGGGTTGGCCTGCGCCCCGCCCGGGAAGAGCTCCTGGAGGTCTCCGTGTCCCCACGCTGGGTGTGCACGTCCTCCTGCTGCTCTCCAGAAAGGACTGGTGAAAGAATGAACCAAAGGGAAGATGAGACGGCGCAGGGCTCTCCCAGGAGTGTGTGCTCTGGGAGCTTCCTGAAGGGTTTGAAGTTGGCAGGCTGACCTGCAATGGAAGCAGAGGACCGCCGAGATCTGTAAACAAGGAGCAGCAGTTTCCAGATCTCTGAGAGACGCTGGGAGCGATGCACTGAGGGGTGGAGGCCCGGTGATGCAGGTGGCCTGGACACCAGCCAGGGGGAGCTCTGCGGCCCCCCGCACTGGGGGAAGGAGCTGAGGAGCTGTACAGATGCGGCACCCTCAGCTCAGGGGCACTGTGAGGCAAACCTTCCTCTTCTCTGCCACCTCTTGAGGGAGTTGCTTCAAGACAGGTTGGTTTCTGAGTTTGCTGTGGTGTTTGGACTCTCTGCGGACACAGGAGCAGGCGTAATCCCGAAACCTGAAGCCAGTGAGACTCTGGGTTTCACGAAGTGTGCAAGGGGGGACTGAAGGCAGTTCAGGTCCAGAACATTGTGAGGAACTCATCAGTGATGCCCAGTAGCGCCGACAGGCGAGCAAGAAGAGAGGGCTCTGCCCAGGACACACTTCGGAGCGGGACAGGTGATGGTCTCGGGTCTTCGGAGATGCTCCCGAGTTCAGCAAGGTGATGAGGGGAAATGCAGGACTGTGAACTCCTGACGTCGGTGCTGACCCACTTCTGCTGCGGAATCAGGTCAGTCTGTTCACATCAGGGTCCTCCGTAGGGGAGGGCAGGCGTCCGACTGGCGACTGGTGGCGGCCGCTGACTCCCTTTGCTAACACGGCAGTTCAGCAAGGCAAGTGCCATTGAATTAATTGATTTCTTGCTCCAATTGTGTTCGATGGCTGCTCTATCATTTCCTTTGTGTGTTTGCTGACTGTCAGGTGCTCAGAGCTCCCAGCCTGAAATGAAGCTGTTCACAGTATTAATTCGTGCACATGACCTCTTCGAACACATGGGAAGGGCCTTGAGCACGAGGCCGTCTTGACTCGAGCTGAAGCTGGACACTGTGGCTGGCGTGGAGGGTCCACAGGGGCCAGCACTGCCAGGGCCTGAGAGGCGCAGTTTTCCAGTCTGGGCCTCCTCAAGCTGTTTATGCTGTGATCACAGAGCTGAAGGCAGGAGCTTGTCAGGAACTCCAGGAGCTATGAACGGGATCTTTATTTTTCTGCGGGCTGTAGGTCAGCTTGCGTCCTTTTTTACATCATGAACAGAAACCTACCTGGTTAACTGGCAAGGAAAACGCCCATCTTTGCCACCTCAGAGCTGTGTTGTCAGACGCTGAGCTCCACTCAGTTCTGCTCTGTCACGGGGCCCTTGCGTTCGGTTTTGAAGTGATTACTTCCTTGTCGGAGGTCTTGATGTCTTATCTTAGTGGATGATTCAGTTGGGAGGGCTGTTCAGGGGGAGAAAGCCGTGGATCTGGCTTCCCCATGAAGCTCTGGAACTTCTGATGTTTACTATAGATTTTGATATAAAATCCCAGGTCTCTCTCCAGCTGGAGGAAGTTGTGCTCAAAACCCTTTGCTTCTCTTGCCCTCTGTGATGTCCTGAATGGTGCAGCCCGGGTCAGCCCTCCTGCAGGGAGAGCTTGAGACCAGCTCCCAGATGGGTCACGGCACTGGTCCTGGGTCCAATTCACTGCCGAGCCTTAGGCCTTAGGCCAGTTCAGGGTGCTCAGACTCCAGAGAGGGATGTGGACACACAGTGGACAGATGCGAATGCAGCACAGAAGACAGGACGACAGTGGGCGGCCGTTAGTGAGCAGACAGCACACCACCAGCTGCTGGGCCCACGCAGGGGGCTGTCATCGTCCACAGGGACTTTGAGAGCGTTCAGGCAAGTACAAGAGGCAGTGTCACGTGAAGGGAGTACCGCACCACCATCGGACAGGCGGAAGTAAACCTTCAGACTCAGGTTCAGGGTGCACGGAGGCGGCTTGGGGAAGACGGATGTTTAAGAGTTGGCAGGCGTTTGCTGGTGCAGAATTTACAGAACAGCCTTGAATATATACGTGGTTTTCCTACTAATCAAAAATTTGGCTTTCATCACTCAGCAAGTGCAGAGAGATTCATTAAACATGAGGTACTGATTAATGTTTGAAGAGTAAGGGGGTTCGGGTTATGCTGCTGGTCTGTCTTGGGGTGATTCTTGGTTCTGTTTCTACTAAGAACTCCTGAATGCTGCAAGCTTCCTCTCCAGCTAGGGCAAACAAGCAGCCCCTACCAGTACCCTGGGCGGTGTGGCTGTGCAGGGAGCTGTGCATTTCCAGGAGGCAGCTGTGTAGTCCGGAGCCACAAGGCCCAAGGCAGCTCTGGGGTCCTCGCTTCCATGCTGCCTCCCACCCTGGACAGGGTCCGGGCACTTGGCCTGTCCTCTGTGCGGTGGGGGGTATCGTCAGATGCCCAGGCAACAGTGGCCACAGGAGGAGCCGTCCTTCTCTCTGCTGGAGGCTGGCGATAGGGTGCTGCAGGATCTCAGGGCACCCTGAGCGGCAGGAGGCAGCTTAACAAAGGGGACAGTGGGAAGGAAAGGACCCGCCTGGAGCGATCTGGGAGGGAGTCTCAGGGGGCGTTCATTCAGAGGCGCCCCAAAGAGCAGGCACTTCCACTTGCTCAGTGGAAGCCTTCTCCCCTCACCCCACCTGCACCCCTAAATTCTAAGCAACTCCTAAACCCTTCACAGGCCTTGTTTCCTTCTACACAGGTGTGCTAAGCCTCTATGCCATTAATTCAAGTCTCATTTGGAGCCACCCCTGAGTGCCATGACTTACAGATGAAGGGAAGCAGAGCCCTGATCCCGCTGTACCTCTGGGCCTCAGGGTCTGTGGAGCCACAGGACCTACCAGGCGCCATGGTCTCCAAGACCCCAAGATGCATAGTGGTCCCCAAAATCTTATATCCTCTTAGAATCAGAAGACAGTATCCAACCCAGATTATTTTCATCTCGTCGCCGATGCAGTCATGGAATATAATTCTTAACAATTTCAGAGAGTGAGGTCACAAATTAAAGTGCTCCAGAGCCCGTGGAAGCCCTGGAGTGGCTCTGGGGTCTGTGATGGACATAAGCAGGTGGGCAGCAGACGCCATCACAGGTGACCAAAGCAGGGAGGATGTTGGTTCCATGCCAGGGTTCTCTGCAGGGGGAAGCTGGGCCGCTGCTCCTCAGAGAGAGCTGGGGGAGCTGGGCCCACGGAGCAGAGGAGGGGCGGGCCCTGGTGATCCCAGAGAATGCTCTGTGAACATGGGAAGGGGCACCGCCCTCAGTATTGGTGTCCTGTGGCTGCAGTCGGAAGCCATGGACTTAGGGGCTGGAGACAATGTAGTTACATTAGGTCACCAGGCTAAAAACACAGTGTCAAACCCCCGAGATGGCGTGGACGGCCCATCTGGATCACCCAGGATCACCTCCTCACCGCAAATCCTGAACTCAGTCCACAAGGCCCCTTTCACATCCTCGGGGGCCAGGGATTGGAGGCCATTGTTCTGCCCACTGCACCTCCACGTACAGATGCCCCGAGCGTGGGAGGGGACCGAGAGACACGTGCTCCCTGGGCCCTCACCTTCCGTGTCACATGCATGGCGAGGAGCACAGGACTCAGCGTGAAGGCCTCCCCGAGGCCCCAGGACATCAGGGCTGCTGTTCTGTGTCTGCGGCTGACAGGGCAGCGCTGCCACTCTTACCAGGCAGCACTGCACACATCCGCGTGGAGGCCCGCCGCTGCATGCTGGTCCGTGACACTGGTTTTCTGCTCTGTGCTCTTAGACGCTGGCTGTACCCTTCCCTGACCCTCCTGAGTTTTTCTTTTTCCCCATCATCTTCCGTTGGCTGTGGACACAGTGGGGTTGGGCGGGGAACATCTTCAGTATCTTAAGCCCTTGCTGCGTTGCAGGAGCCGGGATTACAGGAAAGTGGGTGACTCCGATGCCGGGTGCAGTGGGCAGGAAGACATCCTCAGAGAATCACAAACCCCGCGCTGAAGATTGAGCAGGACCTGGGGGTTTGCAGCCGCGGGGAACCTTCGGAGGAGCACGTGACTGGGTAGCAGGGGTGGGCATCTTGCTCGACTGACCTAACGGGATTACCGGGAGAGGCAGACGGAGGAGACACACAGCAAGGTGGGAATGAGGAGCCTGACTGGCTGGGAGTGGGGTGTTTTCAACAAACCACTTTCACAAGATTCTTGGCTGAAACTGGGCTAGAGAGGCCAAGGTCAAGGCTGGCCAAGAGGAGGACTCAGTGAGCCTGACCCGAGCCCGGTCACAGTCACATAATTAGTTACCAGAGCAGCCACAGGGAGTAGGTGCTGTTCATGCAGACAGGCTGCAGACACGCCAAGCCCTCGACAGCGGGGACCAAAACAAAGGTTCGGAGCCAAGTCTCAGGGTCCAGGCATCAGGCCTTCCACAGCTCTCTGCCCTGCCTCGTCCCCCGGCTCCCAACCGCTCCGGTCCCAGACCTTCATAGTAAAGGAGTCGCTGAGCCCCGCTCTGAGCTGCCAGAGAGGGCTTTGGACCACGCGGAGCCCCCAGGCTAAGATGAGCCCAGAAGCCCGGAGGCAGAAGGTCACCGGGCTGGGCGCAGGCGACCAGGCCTCAGGGTCTGCTCACTGCCTGCCTGCAGTCCCCCACCAGCCCGGGGAGGCCCCTGTGCTGGGACAGACAGCTTTGTTCTGCTGCTCTGGCTCCTCTGTGGGCTTCTGAAATACTTTCCACACAGGAAGGGAAGTCAAGAATAGCAAAGTGAACAAGCAAAAGCGGGAAACAACCTCCCCCATGCTCCACGGCCACCAGGGAACGCTGCTGCATGCCAGATCCCGGGGCGGAATCCCTGACTCCTGGCTCTTGCACAAGGCCTTCTGTCCCCCGCTGAGTCCGGTGTGTGGAGCTGGGTGTGCAGGTCTCCCTCAGAGCCCACCAAGAGCCTGGGCCAGCCGAGAACTCCCATGTGGCAGGAGGCATGTGTGGCAGCACGCACCACACGTGCCACAGCTCCTGAGGGGTGGAGAGCCAGCCGGCCATGGCCTCTGCACACGTCCATGAAGCCAGGATGGGGTGGGCCCAGGAGTGGGGTGTCACCGTTGGCCTGGATCATAAACTAACCTGTTGTCTTTCTGTGGAGAAGGCATCAGTCTGCACCCAGTGGTGTCCGCTTACGGGTGCAGGAAGGAAGGACCGAGGCCTTGTCCTCAGAGGGTCCCTCGCTCCCGGAGATCTGTGCTCTGCCTGCCTGCAGCTGTCACCACTGAGAATGTCCCCAGAGGCAGCCACAACTCCAGGAGCTGAATGCTGGGGCCCCTGCATGTGTGTCCTGGCCTTGGGGAGTGCTGATAAATACACTGGTCACTGGCCAGCCTGGAGGAGTCCTGGTTTCCATTAACATGCTGTTTTAAAGATATAAATGAACATGAAGGAATAATAACGATACACTGATGCAGATAGTTTTTTGTAGGGAGGCTGCAGACCAAACCCAGGGCCTTCCGCGTGCCAGGGAAGCACTTTACTACTGAGCTGCACCCCTAACTGCTGTGTTTGTTTCTGGGTGAACTCGATAGTGAATAAATGGATCTGTAAACTGGGCTCACTGCAGGGCTTGGGCCTTGTTTGCCCCGCTGCGCCATCAGAGCCCTCGCTGTGCCATCGTCAGGACCGCCGCTGACAGGGCCGACATGCTCACCGTGGCGGTAATTCACGTGCCTCACACTGGGTGGCCCTGAGTCACTGGTGGTCATCACAGCCGTCCCTCAGGAGACAGGGGACAGTCATGCCCGTGCCACTGGTGGATCAAGCTGGCAGAAATGTGTTAGGTGCTGGCATCCAAGATTCAGACACTGGCTTCATTCTGAGACCTCTTCTCTTGGCCCGTGGGAAGCCACCCTCTCTGTGCTTCCTTGGGGAGGAAGAGGAAGAGGGTTCACTCTCTGGAGTCCTATGAGGAGACTAAGTCCGTGGGATCAGGGCCCGCCTTCCGTCTTGCTCGGCCTCACAGTCATTACCTGGTTCCCGATGTGCCTCCTTCTCTCTGTTGCTAATGACAGTCCCCATTGTCAGTTGCTTACAACACTCAGTTTCACCTGTCTTACAGAACAGTGGCACAAGTGAAGACAGCTGGGCCCGGAGCACCAGCTCTGCCCTGTGGCACTGTGCTGTGAGACCTGAGGCCACCAGGTCCAGCGGTGAGGGGGCGTGGCCTTTGGCATCAGTCACACCTGCTCAGCTGGCTCTACCACCTGGTACCCAGGTGACCTGGGCCAGTGGCTCACCCTCTGACCCTCAGCTCATGCTAGAGTAGGCATGAGGGGGGTCTCTGTGGGGCTCACAGAGCAATGGGGAAGAGGAGAAGCCCTGCCCCAGGGGTCTCTGGCAGGGAGAGCTGCAGAGGTGGCCTCAGCCTCAGTGTCCTGTTCTGTTCCCAGGGCTCACATCAAGCACCAATTCATTAAAGCCGGTGGTGCTAAAATTCTCCTGAACACTTACGAGTATGAATTAGGTAATGAAAAGAAAGCTTCTTTAAGGACTCAGAGCTGCTCTGGCCTTAATCATTTTTTTAAAACAGCATTTCAAATTCCAATCTGCTGGAATAGTTAACTTTCATCTTGGCTCGCAGCTGCAGTGTGGTTTTTTTTTTAAAAAGTCCATTGAATACTAGGAAAATGAAGACTCCAAGCATGTTACCGCCCGGTTATTTGCCTAGAGGTCACTCCAGCAGCTTCCAGTCATTCCTGACCAGTGTGCAGAACTAAACAGAAAGAGGGGCGCCCCGACTGGGACCCACCACCAGCCTGTCCTTGGCTGCGTCCAACCAGATGTCTAGGACCAGAAGGGTTTCATCTGGCTGGGACAGCACCTGTCTCCCTGTAGGCAGGCTTCCTCTGCATGGGAGGAGGGACCAGGGTCTGCTGTGCCAGGGGATTAGGTCCCAAGCCACTAAAGCCCCCCTCACGGAAGCCCCCGTGTCAGGTGGCACCTGGTTGTCATCTCCCTGTGCTCGGCCCTAATACAGCCTACCCTTCTCCAACAGCAGCCATTTATCCCAAATTGGCAGAAGCAGCAGAAGAGGGGCTCAAAAACATGATTCACATAGATTGTGAAGTCTCGAGGAGGAGGAGATATGAGACGTAAAATGAAAACTGTCAAATGCCAGCAGTGTGTGTTTTGTGCCTTTTTACCTCGAAGTGATGGATTGAAAGATCTAATAGGAAAAAGACACAAATGTACATATAGGCACACACAGGCCTGTGCACACGCACGCATACACGTGCACACATACACGCGTGTGCAACGCACGCATACACGTGCACACATACACGCGTGTGCACACACACGCATACACGTGCACACATACACGCATGTGCACACACACGCATACACGTGCACACACAGGCCTGTGCACACGCACGCATACACGTGCACACATACACGCGTGTGCACACATACGCATGCGCTTATGATTTCACATACACAGGGGTGAGTGCGCATGTACACACACCCATAGGGATGTCAGGGGCCCAAGCACACTGCAGGGGAGGTCACCCCACCCTGGCTGACGCTGATCTGGGAGACAGGAGTTGGTTTTCCAAAGATGGAGGGGAACCCTGGCTGGGCTCTGTATGAGTATGGCGTGCCACTCCTTAGGCATCAGGGGCACTGGGCCACAAGACCCCAACCCCATCCCTTGTTCCTGGGACAGGGCTCACTTAGGACATTGCAGCAATATGGCAAGACCCCTCTGGGAAAGCAGCCCCCGGGTAAGCAGCAGCTGATCTCAGAGCCATGCTTGTCAGTTAGCTCCATATGCATGCAGCAGGCTCCTGTCCCTGAGCTTAGTTGGCCAGCAGGAGGCCTGACTTCTGGGATGCCCAGATCAATGGGGGACACATCGTGGTTAGGAATGTCCCTCACTGCAGGCTGGTCAGGGCTTCAGCCTCCTCCACACCTCCCAGCCGTCTTCAGATGGGCACAGGTGCAGCAAACATGGTCTCCTCCACACACCATCTGCTAACTGAGCATCTCACATAACAAAAAGGGAGCTGAAACCCTGATCCAAATGCTGCAGTATCATCCGGTTCCTCCTGACGGACCGTGCAAGTGGGCACTGGAAAGCTCGCAGAGTGGAGTCTGCATTCCCTTGCAGGGTGCGGCCAGGCAGAGGGACAGGGGCAGGCTGGGCTGGAGAGCCACCTCCCACTGCTACTGACCAGCACCTGCTCCATGGCACTTGCACTGTGGATAAGGACTCCCTCCGCCGTGCAGCTGGCTTCTCACTCGGCCTCTGAGGGCTGGCCGCATGTCGTGGGGAAAGGGTCCAGGCTGTGGACTCAGGAGCTGGCCTACCCTGATCTTCAGCTTCTCTGGCCACCCTGCCCAGAGCTCAGTGCACTCCTCTTTGAGGTGGGGGCCACGCAAGACCCCCCTGAGCCATTGCTGCATGACGTGAATGCTTTGTTCACCCCCGCACCGTTCCTTTCTTGGTTTCCATTTTGGCATCCCGTTATTCCTTTGCGGACAGAACCAGGGGGACCTGGATGAGAAGCCGCCATTCGGCACTAGACTTAAAGATGGTTTTTGGGACCACAGTCCCCAGGCTCCAGCCACATCCAGAGTCATTCTCTCTGCTTCTGATTCTACTGCTGATGCATGGGTGGTGGCAGCAGTGGCCCTCCCAGCATTGCTAGGAAGAGCAGGTGGTGACGTGCAGTGCTCAGAATGTGCCTGGCGCCCAGTAGCGGCATCATGTTTGATGTCGGTCTCATTAGTATGGAAGGAGCTCACACTGGATCTGGGGTGCACTGGTCATGACCACAGTCACACATCAGCCCTTTCCACCTTTGTCAAGGGGTTCTCCCCATTGCTATTGCCGCTATCAAATTGGGACCCTGTTGAGGGCACTGGCCCCTGAAAACTCCAGGATATCTGAGCTGGTTTTTCAAAGTCAGCCAAAATCCTCTCGTCAGTGACCAGAGGTGCCTCAGGCCTGGCAGCTCTTCCAAGCATTATAGACCAGGAACACAGCTTGGATTCTATTCTAACTCCTTTATGCTTCCGTGAAACTCCTTTTTCAAAGTCTTCCTCTTGTATGTACCCTATCAAATTCATCATTGAGATTCTGGAACCGGTACCTTCAGGTCACAACCCCTGTGTTGTCGTACAATTCCCCTTCAGAGGTGAAATTGATTATTTTGCCGGCAGTGAACAAGGAACCAAGGCGCTCAGCGGGAACCACAAACACTGTGTCCCACAGTGGGCCGTGTGCTGGCTCGGCCCTCCCCGCCAGGAAGGGCTCGAGATTGGGCTCTGCTGGTGCGTGGAGCAGGGCTCGGGACTGACTTTGGAGCAGTGGCTACCTGGAAACTGCAGGCCAGCTTCAGGAGTGTCTGTGCCCCGTTTGCCGACGCAGTGGAGCAAACTCTGGAGAATGAGGTCTCCGCTCCTAGACCTCACACTTGCAGGATGTTCCGGGGCCAGGACTCAGGAGGCGTTTCCGGGGCTGTGATACCTGCAGAGACGTGGGCTGATGTTAGCCAGGAAGCGCTGTTAGTAAGCATTCCAAAATCTCTTTCAAACGCCTAGCGGGCCTCTGCTGTGGGCACAACCCTGCACGAGGACTGAGGGGATCGTCTGATGAGGCAGACAAATGGATGCGTTCTCCACCTTCAGAAAAAGTAGATTCAGCATTGAGACGGATGATCTCCGTATCATCAGCTGTACTTACACTGTGTTTCTAAAGGCTTATTCCCGCACTTAAATGTAATAATAACAATTATAGGTATTTGGTACTACTAATTCAAAATAAATAGTATTTTGTTAGTTTTTTTTTTTCAAGTGCTAACAGTTAGCTCATTCTCACCCTGGTGTGAGATTTATTTCACTTAGACGTAACCCAGGATTAAAACAACACATCCATATGTACATGGTCTATGTAATTATGTTCTTAAACAGCCCTTGTGTTTATTTCTGCTCCGGCTAACACCGACCTGTACTGGATCCGGGCAGGTTTAGGCAGCGGTGCGCAGAGGACATTCTGGTTTGCTCGCGTCATGAGCTCCGCTCTCCTCTGCTGTGGCCGTGCGTCCTGGCTGTAGGTGTCGGCCCTCGGGAAGGAGTTTCTCGGACTCCACAGGCGCTGAGTCTTGCTGGGTGACCCAAAGGCAAGTCTCTCAGACGGTGCCAGCGCGCAGAGGCTCCTTTCCCATTCTCCTTCTGGTTTCTCTGCCCTCCATGATGACCAGCCCCTTATTTTAACAGGGACCCTGGAGGCCCTCACCTGCAGTCCCTCCCCTTGTGGCAACCTGGCCTCCCCACATGGACCCTAGGACCTTGCCAGGTGTATGAAGAACCATCTGGTCAAACCTGGTAAAGCAGACTCCAACTTCCTCTCCTCCAAATTAAACAGTTTCCAGTTCTTAAAAACTTACGCCATTTCTTTTCCAGTGATTTAGTGATCCTGTTGCTTTCTCAGGAGCCCCACTACCACCACCAGCCCAGTCTTAACCACAGTTGTAAAATGCTATTCCTCTTTTAATCCAGTCTACCTTCAGATTGGCAATAGCAAAAGTTATCAGAGCTGCTGGGCCCAGGGCAGCGGCCCTTGTCGTCATCCGGCCCCCACAGTGACACTCAGAGAGAAGGGCAGAGCCACACCCAAAAGGAGGCGATGGACGCTAATGGCAAAACCAACCATCTCTCTTCTTCCTGCAGTATTTCTGCAAAGGCTGCTCCTGCCAAGGGCTGGAGCCTGGACTCACAGAAAGCACGAACAGCCAACTGCACAAGGTGTTGTGGAGTGCACAGGGACATTTTTAATGTCGCCCTTTCTTTCATATTTTTCAAGTGCATGATATACACTCATGGTAGCAAAAGTAGAAAATACAAAAAAGAAAAATCACCCTACTCTGGCGTCCATATCAGTGACTCTGTGCCTCGCCTTTGGGTTCACTTCCTGCAGTGGGGTGGGCCTGTGCGTGCTTGGGTGGCCCGGCTCGTGGTTATGTAATGATCAGTCACGTACCCCTGTCCATCTTCCTGATTCTCATCATCATGCTACATGTCTGAACACAGTACTGTGGGGAAAACAATCTACTTAACTAACCTCTATGGCTCTTGTTTGGGTTATTTCTAATTTTTCAATATTATAAATAATGTGATAAACACCCTTAATCTTTTTATATTTGTCTATTATTTCCTTAGGATAAATTATTAAAAATAGAACTGTCAGGTCACAATGCAGGGACATTTATAATGCTCTTAATAAGCATTGCATATCATCCTGCAGAAAAAAAATTGATTGTGTACATACCTCTAGGCCATTAATGTTTGAGAATATCCACTCAAATCCATAAGATTTTGAAATTTAATTTTGCCCAGTTATAGTCTCAAGAATAATATTTGGTGCATTAATTCAGGGCGTGACTTTTCATTTTACATGTATGCTCAATTTCCTATAGTGCCACGGAAATTTCATTCATTTGCGATCAGTTGTATGTTTACCTTGTATCAGAAGCGGTGTGATTTTAGAAGTACGGTGGTGTGTAAGATGAGCTGACCTCTCCTCCTCGCTCTTCTGTAATTTATTACACAGGGTTCCTTGGACACCCGTTGCACTTTCTAAAAATGCTTGCAAAAGAGTTAAATGATATCTGCTGGCTATGAAATTAGGTTAAACAGTAAAAGTAGGACATAAACTCTACTGGGAGCCTTATCTTCCCAATGGAAATCTTGCATGGATTGGCCAACAAACCAGTGGATGAAACTCTCCATGTCCTCCAGAGTGAGCCAAAGCCACTGCCCCAGGAACAAGCCTAGCTGGCCATCGATGCTGGGACCAGCTGGGTGGATACCCAGGGCCATCAATGGCACCCGTGGAGCAAGCCAGGCACCGTGCTCCACCGACCATAGTGAGGAAGTGGGGAGGTGGCACGGGGCCCAGGGAGGGACTTTCATTTTTATCCCATGCACTGTTTTATTGATTTTCTTAACAAGAATGTCATATTTAATAGTCGTATTTAAGCAGAATGTACATGCACGTGTAGAAAGGCATGCAGGTACTTTTCTGTGTGTGTGTCTGTATGTATGCATTTATTTTTGCGTAAGAAAAGAGCTGAAAGCAAACATGAGAATATTAAGCAAGGCTCCTTCTTGGTAATGAGATTATGGATGTAATTTTTTTGTTTTAGAATTGTCTATCCCCCCAATTTTAATAGGCTACATTACTTCTGTGACAGAAAATATATATGGTCATCTTGTGAAGTACACACACTCCTCTTCGATACTGGCCTTTCAGAGGACCAAACAGCAGATGGGATCTGGGTAGGGAAATGACTGCGGTTGCACCTGGCCCTCCCGCCTTGACAGGGGTGTGCACTCCCCACTCGGGAACACAGGCCACCTGCTGCCCGGACCCCCTGCACAGGGGCAGACAGAAGAGCCCCTGGCCAGGCGGAGATGCTTCTCCTTGTCACTGGGCAGCGGCTCCGTCCCCAGGGTGTGGTCTCCTCTGAAAGCAGCTCCACTCGGCCACTCCCTGGCTTGTTCCCGGGCTGTGTTCCAGGCACTGGAACTGGGACATTGGGACACTGCGGCGACAGCTGGCACAGATCTCTGCCCTCGGAGGCCAGGTTGTCTCCTCTCCTCCCATGCGAGGTCCCCACAGTGCACTGCACAGCCGGGCAAACACGTAGGAGGCTGAGGAAGAACAGAACGGCAGTTTTCCAAATCATCCTCTTGCGAATGTACAGAGAGAGTCAAGGTGGACGCTGCAGATTCATGGGTGGCTCCAGATGGAGAGGGCGTGGCCCCGTGGGGAGCAGGTGAGGCCCTCGGAGCCCAGCGAGAGGTAGAAAAGGGTACGAGTGGGCAGGAGGGGGCATGAGGTACCAGACGTGCTCCTGGGGGTGCTCTGCGGTGGGCTTGCAGGCTGCGTCCATGCTGCCTGGGCCCAGGGGCCAGCTGGGGGCATGGCGAGCGGTCAGGGACATGGAGCAGCTTCCCTTCTGACCAGGGCTGGGTCAGCGCATGCCGTCGAACTGCTCCAGCCCTGCTCCAAAGCACTTAGAGACTCACAGCCCCTCTCCGCACCCACACAGGGAGAGGCAGCAGCAGCCCCGGCCTCAGGCCTCGGGTTTCAGGTACAGCTGGTGAAGCTGGGGCAACCTCCGCTTTCGCAGCGAGCATCTAGGTATTGGCTCCATTGTCTCACTGGGTCCCCAGCAGCCATCCCCTCCTGCCGGCCAGGGCTGAGTAGGCAGGAGCGTCTGTGCCCTCCTCCCGGGAGGCTGGGTTCGCTCTCAACACGCGAACATCCGAACAACACGGAACGAGGCAGCACCTCTGCGTGCTCCACGTGAGGCTGAGGGCAGCACGGGTCCCCAGGCTGCCGCCAGTTCCCAGTGCACTTCATGGAGTGGCTTCTGCATTTTAGGGGTGACGGAGATAAATCCAGGAGACTTTCCAAAGCAGCTGAGCCGTGCTTTCCTGAACCCACTGGCTTCGTGCCCTTTTTGCTCACGTATTAAAGCCATTCCCAAGGATCTCTGATAAGACAGATAAGTAGTTTTCCAATTTCCTAAAAGAATTCAAAGCTGAGAGGATTTTGTGACTTATTCAAGACTGATGTTAAGCAAAACAAAAACACTACATGGAAAGAGCGCAGGACTCAAGGCTATGCCCCCCGGCCCTGCGTGTGAACGTTGCCACCCCACGTTTCACTGAAGCAGCGTCAATTGAAATGAAGATATCTGCAGTGCTTACCCCGTAAGGGAACGAGGTACTACACAGGATTTGTAGTAGGCCAAAATCAATAGTGTTAGATCCGTGTCAGTGAAAAGATCTAATCCTTTAAAAGACATCCCCGCGTGCCCACCGGGCTTTGAAAGGGCGCCTGGCTGTCCAGGTGCCTCAGGGGTGACCTGGAGGAACTCCCACGGGGGAGGGAGTCAGCAGAGCACCACTTCTCTGCAGCCGCTGGCTCAGCCGCTGGGGGACAGAGCGCACTCCGGGAGGGCCGCCACAAGGCCGAGAATTTCCCGGTGACTCAGAACCTCCCGGCTGACCTCCAGCTGAGCTTCTCCCTGAGTCTGCTTCGCCTTCCTGTCCCTCCGTCAGGGGACATCCCGGTGAGCTCATTGCCCCAGGTTGTCTCTTCTGAGTTCACAGTGGTCCAGATACATCAGAGACCTTCCCTTCCTTCCTGCCGGCCTTCCTCCCTTCCTCCCTTCCTTCCTCCCTTGCTAACTAAGGGGGACAGGGACTTGAGAAGCTACTGGATGAGTTCATTTTTGTTGCTATCATGAAATACCTGAGATTGAGTACTTACAAAGAAAAAAGATTTATTTTCCTTAAAACTATGGAGGCTGAAAGTGCCAGCTGCAAAGCACTGGCCCTGGGGAGCACCCCACCCACACCTCACAGCGCCACTGCCATCGGGGTGGGACAGGGAGAGATCAGTGGTGCAGCTGGACAGAAAGTCAGAGAAGAGGGAGGGGCCAGTCTCGGGACCACCCATTGGACGCCACCACCTCTCACTATTTGCCATGCTGTGACCTGAGCCAGGGTCCTCGGTGGGCAGGGCCGAGGCGGGTGAGTTGCTCTGTCCTAGTGCACCTGCAAGACCACCTCTGCCAGTCTGCCCAGGACAAGAGGAAACAAGCCAGGATGGACCTGAGGGAGGCTACGGGGAGTTGATAAAGGGGCCCCACAATTCAGAGGAAGTCCTTAGAGTTCCCTGTATGTCTGGGGCACTCCAAGCACTCTACACGCAGCCAGGTCTCAAACTAGGCGTCCTGAAGCACAGGTGCTCCCCAGCTCAAGCCAGACACCCACTCAGTGTGAGGGCTGCATGCTCTGTTTCTTCTCTGCTGATGGAGAGGAGCCCCTGAGCCCTGCTGTCCACGGGGTGTGCTAGTGCAGTCACGCGGCGTGGCCCCACATAGGAGCATCTGCGGCCTTGGGGGAGACAGCACACTGACGCACGGGGTGAGTGTGCTGCACGTTTGGCCGTGTTAGGGGGAGGTGGTTTCTTGGGCCTGTCTTGGCCCTCCTTGGATTTTGGGCCCTGGGATGCTGAGTTACCACGGTGGGAGTGGGCAGCCAGTGGAGGCCCGTGAGCCCTCTGGGAAGTGGAAATAGCAGCGTCTGCATTCCGCAGCTACTCTGTGGATTCCACAGCACCAAGAGCAGGGTTCCTGTCTGCAGCACCTGCACATACAGGCTGTAGGGTTTCAAAGGAGGATCCAGGGAGGAACACCCAAGTGTCCAGCACTGACCCCAGTGAGCCTCCATTCACAGCACCTGCTGTCTGCCCGCTGGGGACCTGGGGGTCCCAGGAAAAAGCCCTCAGGAGTCTGAAGCCTGGCTCATGTGCTCATTGGGCTGAAGCTTTTCAGAGGAACAGAGGCACTTGGCAAGTCCAGAGCCCCACCCTGGAAAGTCAGTACGGAACACTGAGGACGGAGGGGACGGAAGGAAGCCATGGAGATTCAACCCATGCTACGAGAGACAGAGACCCAGCTTCAAACGAACACCATTTCCAAATCCTTCCTTCACCCTTCACTCATTCACAGCTCAGGGCGGAGTGTGACTAGGAGGCTCATGCCTGCCCAGGAGCCGATCTAGGAGTGACCCCAGGAGAACCTGGGGAAGGCGTCGATCACGTTTGAGGTCAGTAAGATGAAGAACATGGACTGGGACTCCCCCTCGAAACCCCTCGAAGTGCAGACATGCCTCTGAAGGTTCTCACCACAGGATGCTGAGAACACTGTCCAGGAGAGCAGTGGGCACTGTCTGCAGATGCCCTGTGTGGCCGTCTGCCTTCGGGCAGAGTGGGCGGGGAGCAGTTCTGGAAGGTTCAGCCAGGCGCTGCTCCGCTTTCTCCTTTTTGCCTGCTTGCCCGCTGCCTCCCTAAGCCCGGCCCTGCTCAGTACCTGCTGCTCCCCAGAGCTCAGGGCACTGGACAGGGCCATCCAGGAACAGTTGCAACTTTACCACTGCATCCCCAAGCCCCACAAAAACCAAAACTGGGCAGTAAAACCTCTGGTGGCCTCTTCCCTTCTAAAGAGCTGACTTAGGGCAACACTGTCTGGTCCTGTGCTTCAGGAAGTTCAAGTCCCGTTCGGCGTGGGGCCCATCATGCTCTGCAAGAGGGCAGCTGCCAAGGAGGGAGCCGGGCGCTGGGCTGGGGGTCCTGTGAGCCCACCCAGCACAAACCCCGGAGGCCACGTGTAAAGAGGAGCAGGACAGCTATGCGCAGAGCAGGGACCCTGGCAGAGCCTCCCCAAGTGCCCCGTGGCCCTGGAGCCCTGCGGTCCCGAGGTCCGGCTCCAGGCGCTGCTGTGCACTTCCTCTCTGCACTTGAGTTTTGTTCAGTAGCTGTTCAGGTGTTGGCTGCAGCCCGCAGTGGAAATTCGGGGAGAGGCTTAGGCTCCAGACCAGTCACAGAGCTGCCAGCCCCCTCCCCTCCCCCATGAACCTGTGGCCCGCGGGCCCTTCCCCCACCACACCACCGTCTCTCCTTCTGTCAGCCCCGCACCCTGTCTCTGTCCACAGGAACGGGTCATGGGCTATGGCCTGTCACAGCTGATGAAAAGTCAAAGGGCAAGCACGCTAGGAATGGGAGCACATGCCTGTAACCAGCATTCTGGGAGGCTGAGGCAGGAGGATCACAAATTAGAGCCCAGTCTGGGCAGCTAAGCAACTTAGCAAAATTCTGTCTCAAAATTACAAAAAAAAAAAAATCATGGTGACCCAGTGTCAACCCCTGTGCAGGAATGCACTCAACACTAAGTAGTTAAGTCTTCCAATCTCAGGAAATAATCTTATCAGAAATCCTACTTTCTAAAGAGGAAATTGAACTTCAAAAGGGGCAAGTGATAGTCCAAGGTCATCCCAAGGTGGAAAATTTGCTGAGCTGATGTTTGGACTCCAGCTCCCAAGAGAACACATTCCCTGTGCCACGCTCACCTGGGAGGTGACCAGAATGTTCCTCTCTGCAGCCCCACCCAGGACACAGGCCACACCTCCTGGTCTACATCCTGCCAGTCAGCTGGGACTCGGCCCTGCTCCCTCCAGCTACAGCAGGAGTGCCCGAAAGGCAACTGTTCTGTCCTTATTAAACAAACAGCGTTTAATAACTATAATTAACGCACTGTGTCACTCACATAAGACAGACGTCAGTGGATGGCAGCTGTAAAGTCACTAGGAATTTCAGTAACTGGAGATTTGCAGTGCAAGGATTTGTTTGCACCTCCTTTGGGGCTTTGTTTGCCCCTTCGTTCTCCATATGCCGACGCTTCAGTGTCAGCCGTGAGCAACTGGCAGGTTTGGCTGTTGGAACACAGATGTGTGTTTGAGGCAAGGGAGGAACAGATGCGTGAAGGGGCCAGGCAGGACCCCGGGCCTCCACCCAGAAGCCAAGGCGGCGGGAATGCAGGACCTGCGCACATGCCCCACCCCTCTCTCTGTGCCACCCACAGTCCAGGCTCTGAACTGGCTTTGACTCTCAGCCCAGTGTTCACAGAGCACCAATTTAGCTCTTCCAGCAGGGCGTGTCTTTGGGGATGCTGCCGTGTGGATGTGGCTGGTCCCCAAGAGGCTGCGTGCTGGAAGCTTGGTCCCCCACGTGGCAGTACTGAGGAGAGGGTGCCTGTAGGAGCCATCACTGGGCCATTGAGGGTCCTGACCTTGGTGGGACCCCCGCTCATCCCCAGCAGAGGAGTTGTTAGGGCCCCAGTGTGTGCCCCCGGCTCCCTGTCCCACGCGGGCGGGACCTCTGCTTCTCACACGCGCCTGCCAGAGCCCATCCACCAGGATGTGCAGCAGCCAAGAGGCCCACCGTGCTTTCAGACTTCCCGCCCCCAAATCTGTGAGCCAAGTGAACCTTGTTTCTTTATAAGTAACTCGATCTCAGGTTTCCATTATAGAACAGAAAACAGACGGACACAGGAGGCACTGAGGGGGGCCGCTTTACATTTGTTCCTCTTGAGGTGATTTCACTGGTTTTCTACCAAGCCGCGGCAATGCGAGGTGTCGCCCTTGTTGGGGTCTGGGGCTCTCTCTAGTGTCACCGTAACTTCCTGTCCACTGAAAAGTACTTCAGAGTAAAAGCTTTCTTGTAAAGAGTTTATTTGCCAGGGCTGTGGCAGTCTATGTCATCCCTGCAGCCACAGGGACTCCGGCCTATTCAAAATCAGGCTCCAGCAGGGGTAGGGAGCCTGCAACCTGCAAGGGCCCTGCTGGGCACTGGACTTCCGTGGCACAAGCAGGTCATCCTGAGTCTCTGAACCTCCAGCCACCGGGAGAGTTAGCCTTCTGAGTCAGATCTGCCCAGCTGTGTCCTTGGGATCTGTCACCATCAGGCCTGCAAAGCAAGCCACAGGCCAGCGGTGGTGCGTCCTAGGCTCACAGGGAGGCTGGGCAGCTCCAATCTGGGACACTAAGCTGAGGGTGGCATCTGGCCTCTGTCTGCGATTCTACTAGGAACATGGTACAAGTTCTGTCCCCAGGAGTTGAAAAAACACTGGCCCCTTTGGGAATCTGCCTTATCTCTGAATCGGTGCCAGGCAGCAGGCTCAGGGGAAGGCCCTGAACCATACCCTGGCCAAGCTCAACCTCAGCTATGTCTGCTTGTGGGCTCTGCTGGCTGTGTCTGGGATCTGGGGTCTCCTGCCCAGACCCAAAGCCTGGTCTCCCAACCTTTCCCCACTCCTGGAGAGGTTTCGGGGAACATCCTGCTGGGGCTGTGGAGTGGCCTGGGGTCTGCATGAAAGCCAGCACTCAGCAGGAGGGAGGAGGTGGGGGAGACCCTGGGGATGGCAGGCACGGGGCTCTCACTGCACACCAGCACACCAGGTAAAGGGCTTTCGTTCTCAGGCTCAGCTCTTCCTTCTGACTACCACAAAGAGAAAATGTCAATTGCTTTGTCTTTAATGCCTCTGTTCTCACTTCCAACAGGAAGGGGCACCTTGAGCACTGACCTTCAGCCAGGAAATAAGAATAGCAACCCTCATAATCATAATGATAACAGCCGCTTATGTTCTGATGTCCTTCCCTTCCAAACACTGTTCCAAGTCCTTTGGGGGTAGACCAGTTGACTCCCACAGCTCCGTGGAGCAGGTACCTTCTGTCCCTCCGTGGAGGTGAGAATGAGACAGGAGAGGTGAAGTAGCTTATGCACAGTCACAGGGCAGAACAGCTACAGAGCAGAATCTCAGCAGACTGCGTGTCCCCAAGTTCCTGTCTGTGACCATCACATTGCCCTACCCTGAGCAATGTCCTGCTGGGGTGCAGGACTATTCCTTATTCTCTAACCGAGGCCTCATTTTCCATGCAAGTGATGTGACATTGGTTTCCCAACTAAGAGAGGGACAGAAAGGTGTGCATGTCTGTGTGCCTGTGTGTACAGAGGCATTGACAATGACAGCTTGCGTCAAGTTTTTCTAGATGCAGAGAGCGTGGGATATTTCACAACAGCAAAATGGGGCGTGTGGTGGATGCATGTGTGGCTGGGCTCTCTCTGAAAGCCTCCGCACCGCCTCTGTCCTGGTTGGCCTTGGCAGAGGAACCTTGGCAAAAGCACAAAGGCTGCGCTTTGGCTGGGCTCAGAGGACCAACCTCATGTGAGTCTTCCTGGTCACTG
>RJWM01017016.1:0-44150 GCA_004363535.1 Dasyprocta punctata | reverse complement strand
CCAAGTAGGTAAATTAATACTTCTTTCTTCTGGAAACAAACAAACTCAAAAAATTTAGCAAGCTGTATAGTGTCAGTGCATTAAAAACTAAAATTTGATATAAAAAAGCCAAAAAGACCTAAATAAATGTAGAGTTACAATGTTTCTTAAATTTAAAGCAAGTACCCCTAAACAATTTTGAAAACAATAGAGTTTGAGAATTTACACTACCAGATATCAAGACTTATTATAAAGCCATAGTGAGACAGTGATATTCTAGAGGCAGCTTTTTTTTTTTTTTTTTTTGCAGCACCGGGGATTGAACTCACAACCTCGCGCCTGCCAGGGCAGGCGCTTAAGGCACTGAGCCAAACTCCCGGGCCTGGTTTTTTGAGGCAGGGTCGCACTATGTAGCTCAGGCCGGCCTTGTGCTCGCATTGTAGCCCAAGCCGGCCTCAAACTCACAACGCTCCACCTACCTCAGCCTCCCGAGTGCTGGGATTAAAGGCATGCGCCACCATGCCCGGCTTGGAGGCAGCTTATTAACAGCTCATGAAAGCAAAGTGTTGAAATTTTAGAATTTTGCAGATTAGTTGTTATGGTGTTGATCGTTTGAAATTATCTTTTGTAAGAGTAGTTTGTAAATAAAAATCAGCAACCTGCAATTCAGGACCATATTGCCCCCACAATCATTAGAAGTTTGTCATTCCGAGGAGGGGACTGCCTTCTCAGGGAAGCTGCCCAGACTATAGCATCCCTACCATTTGGCAGGACTATTTTGGGTGCCACTGGAAGTTTTTCTGGAACAAGCATGCCTTCCATCAGTTTTGAATTTCCATCAAGTGTCCAAAAATTATTGTCACTTACACTTTGGACAGATAGTTGAAGGTGTTTTGAGGGCACAGATACTGGCTCTGTTGCCAGCACAAGTGTAGCAACACAACTTTTGGCAAAATGCCCCCTCCCGCTGCAATGAAAGCAAGGTGCTTTTTTTTCCTCTTTCCCCTAGGCTGTGAACTGGTAACCTGAGTGATTATAATTTGTCTCGGACCCTTGGGGATTTGTAGTTTTGTAGCTGGGTCGATATGCTGAAAACCCTCCATGTACTTCCCTGCCCATCTGGCTTCCTTTACTATCATTTCAAGGGAGATAGAGAAGACAGCTCTACTCCCTTAGATGTAGAAGTCTTAACCCATGAAGTAGCAAAATTGCTCTGAACTGAAAAGGTGGAGATTGCTGCTAGTGGCTCAGTTAAGGTTATTGAGGTGGCTGTCATCTGTCATCTCTTTTCGGCACAGGACTAATAAGATTTTGGCACAATAAAGAGACAAGGAAAGCAGAAAAGGGACCTTTATTGTGGGCACTAAAGGGCTGCAGAAGGGACACAAACACCTTCAGTAAGAACAAAGAAGTGGAAGTACTTTTATCAGGTCAGGCTGGGGGAGGAGTTTGGGAGGTGGGCAAAATGACATCAACAGCTAATTTGAATGAGCAACTGCCTGTGTAAAACAGGAAGCAGAAAGATTTACTGGGGCCTGGGGTGGAGCACTTGGGTGGTGGACACTTGGGATTGGAGAGGACACAGTGCATGAGCAAAAGGGGGATGGGAGGTTTATTTGTGGAACTAGAATGACATAAAAGTTACTCTTGGAGAAATCAGTTGCTTCTCTGGGCCCAGTACCAAGTTGGGTGGATGTCATTTTAGAGATGGCTAAGCCACAGGTTGGCAGAATCTATCAAGGACTTGATTCTAAAAGAGTACCTGGAGTCAATTCCACTGTGTTCTGAAAAAGTTTAAGATTGTTAAAGTGTTGTCTAATCCAAGCCAGGCGTGTTGGCGCACACTTTTAATCCCAGCACTCAGGAGGCTGAGGTAGGAGGAGCATTGTGAGTTCGAGGCCGGCTTGGGCTACAACGCGAGCGCAAGATCGGCCTGAGCTACGTAGTGCAACCTTGCCTCAAAAAACTAGGGCTGGGAGTTTGGTTCAGTGGCTTAAGCGCCTGTCTGTCAGGCGCAAGGTTGTGAATTCAATCCCCAGTGCTGCAAAAAAAAAAAAAAAAAAAAAGATGTTGTCTAATCCAAATGCACAGAAGGAATGTGACTACTGAAATCAAGCACACAACAAACTGTTCCATATACATTTGTGATTGTCTAGAATTTGTTGGTCCCATATTTATACCTCTAATGAAATCAATACACTGTTTTTCTGGTGAAGGGGATTCTCACAGGCCCATTTATAACTGGCTTTAGAGAATAAGGATTTTTTTCAATGCTCAAGCTTCCACCAGATGAAACCAATATCAATACACTCCAGTGGTGACTATTGACCTATACCAAAGCACTTCTCCCTCTAGTTGCATGCAAATGAGAAGTATCCTCTCCCCCTCACTCTCTTACCTCATTTGTGTTCAGGTGCCATATGCCTTGACCCATGTGATTCTTGAGCTTTCAAGGGTGAAGGACCATGAGAGGATGAGAAAATAAAAAAGAGAGAAAACTGGTGTCAGGTGGACCCCTTACTCTCCTGATGGGATAAAAAGAATTACTCAACCAATCTAGCACATTTATTTATATACTCAAAACGATGGTGTCAATTTCAATCTCACTGCCTAGCAACCCATTGATCCGGCCCGCTGATCAGTCCGTGGGTCTCGCCTGGAGGAGAGACGGGATGGGGGATGGGGGCAGGGCAAGAGGAGAGAGAAACGGAGACAAGTTGAGTGGTTTTGATCAAGTCTCGTTTATTGTGGAAGTGTTTACAGTTTTTATAGAAGCGGGAACGGAAGCTGTCATCGCACAGGGGTGTGGCGAGCACGGATAGGTTGTTGTCATTTCCTGGCGAGATGGGGGAGGATCATGGGAAATGTAGGCTTTGCATGTAGGCTTGCAAGAGAGGAACATGGGAGATGTAGGCTGACACACCGAATGCCCACAGGGAGGAGAAAAACGGAGGAGAGACGGGGCGGCAGCCGTGAGACTGTTTCACCGCTCCCTACAACCCATTGCTTGGATTTTATAGGGGCTTGGTGTTTTTCCGGGCTGAAGCAACTTCTTTCCATGTCTTTTCCCAGGTGCTGTTTGTTTTGGGAAGGCAATGACCTGGCCATGCCACAGCCATGGACTTGTGGTCAATTTCCAGCTTCAGTGACTCTCAACAGTAGAACTCATTGTAATTTCACTCACATAATAAACCTATGCCATGTCAGGAAAATTGTGTCTCTATGAATCTGGCATGTGTATTCCTCGATGGAGGAACATATATAAGAAGCATACAGGTTACATCAACGAGTGCTGCTAGCTTTCAATGATACTGAATTATTTTTATGGTTGCCTGCCCATATTTGTGCTGTTTCTAGTGACGGATATACACAAAAACATGCGTCAGATATTCTGTTCAAAAATAGAACATGATGTCACCTAACTATGAGTCATAGGAAAATATTGATAATTTAGATTATTTGCTCTTAATTTTAGGAAATAATATGTGAATCAAACAAATCTCTTATGGAAATGAGTGAACACATTCACCATTACATGAAAAGAGTATTTTGGGGGCCTACATATTTTGTCATTGCTGCTGTTTTAAAATTTGAAACTACTAGAAAAAAAACAGGAGAAATACTTAAAGTTATAATTACAGATAAAGATTTCCTGTACAAAAATGGAAAATTACAAGAACTAATAACAAGAAACAACCAATGGGACATTTTATCACCAAAATAAAAAGGTTTTGCACAGCAAAGGAAACCACGGAGACAAAAGAGACTGCAAAGTGTTTTAAAAATTTTTTTTTCCAGTTCCTCCAGACAGACAAACATGTCTGGTATGTATGTGGAAATAAAAAGCACCCCAAATAACTAGATCAATAAATGGGAATATGAATTGATAAAATTTTTTTTAAAAGAATGAGTATGAATAAGTATATGCGTACCTATTTTAAACCCAGAGTAACAGAAAGCAAGTCAATCGTATATGTTTTACAGTCAGTATTCCTTTTCTAAACTACTCTAATTTTCCTAGAGTAGGTCCCTTGAACTGTCTTGCATCACAAGTGAAAACACGGGAATTTGTATTACAAGTACCCATGATCATCATGTAGGAGGACAGCAGTACTGCTCAAAATATAAATTTGAAACTAATTAAAACTTGCCTTTGCTTTTCCTTAGAACTAGGTGGTTTGGACCTACGTATAAAGTTTATTGAGGGCCTCCTTCACATCCTTGTTCCTCAAGCTGTAGATCACCGGATTCAACATGGGGAACACCACAGTGTAAAATGTAGAAAAGATTTTGTCCCTGTCCAGAGAATAGCTAGACTGGGGACGAGCGTAGGTGTACAGGAGGGAGCCATAGTACAGGGTGACAGAGATGAGGTGGGAGGAGCAGGTGGAGAAGGCCTTGAGGCGGCCCTGGGTGGAGCGCATCCTCAAGATGGTGGCGATGATGAAGAGGTAGGAGGCCAGGATGAGCCCAATGGGGGTGATGATGTTGGAGGCCAGCAGGAAGAACAGCACAGCCTGGTAGCTCTTCTTCTTCCCACAGGCTATCTTCACCAGGGGGAGAATATCACAGAAGAAGTCATCTAGGACATTGTCATTGCAGAAGGTCATGGCAAAAGTGTCCTTGGTGATGATGCAGGAATTAACAAAGCCTGCACCATAGGAGCCTGCCACAAAGAATGTGCACAGCTTCGTGGGCATGGCCTGGGCATAAAGCAGAGGCTTGGAGATGGCCACATAGCAGTCGTAGGCCATGGTGGCCAGAAGGTAGCACTCACTAAAGCACAACCCAGCAGAGAAGAAGAACTGGGCCACACAGCCTGCAAAGGAGATGCTTTTGTCATCAGAGATAGAGATGGCCAGGATCTTTGGACTGTAGACAGAAGACAAGCAGAGGTCCAGGAAAGCCAGATTTCCAATGAAAAAGTACATGGGTGTGTGGAGCCTGGTATCACTACAGATCAACACCATGAGGGTGCCATTTCCCAGAAGAGACAAAGAATACACAGCCAGGAACACCACAAACAGGACCAGCTGCATCTCAGGGTCTGTTGTGAAGCCCAGCAGGATGAACTGGGTCACCGTGTGATTGGTCCACTCCATGGTTCTGGGGATCACAATTTACAGGAGAGAAGATGACAGTTCTACTTCAAGCATTGTGTTAAATAAATAGAAAATATGCTGAAAATATAAAGTCACTGAAATAGTAATTAACTAAAATGCTTATTCATTTAAGAGAATTTATTCAATTTAATAAGAAGGGAATTATCAAAAGTCATCAATGACAACTTTGTATATGCAATTAGTATTTCTTCCATAGTATATGTGACAGTATACTTGGTTTTATTAACACAGAGAAAGGAAACATACTCTTGGCAAAATAATGTCTGCTGAACTATTAACAACTGTATGCTGCATTGTGGTTTCTGTTATTATTCATGAAACACTTATCAGGAAACAAGTCTTCTACAACACAGGCAGCTGCCATGAGACTGGTCAAACCGGACATCATCCTTTCTAAGGGACTTCCAATGGATGTCGTTGGTGACATGGATTCAAGCCTTGTCTTACTGATCAGCAGCCCTCAAAAGAGTTGAGACTCACTGCTCAATTCCCTCAAGCTTCAGTTCTCTCACATGTAAAACAAGAATAATAACTGTCACTACCAGAGGGTTCTGCTGTAAACATTAGTAAGTAATCTGGACAACTTAGTGGCAGCTCAATACAAGAAAATTGGTTAATAAATTAGTGGCCTTTTATTCAGAGAATGTGAACACTGTCTGACATATTGCTGAATTGTAGCTCTAGACTTCATCCCCAGAACAGTGGAACTGAGAGTGCAGAGTTCAGGGAAGAACCTCTCCCTCAGGAAGCCCAGGTTCTTCAATGCAAACTGTTTCTGTGTAGTGAGACACATTTCCCTATTCACCGTCATTAGCAGGGTGACTTTGGAGTACTCCATTACACGGGTCTGATGATTGGATGAACTAGTCTGTGAACACACAAAGGTACTGGGAAGTTTTTTCAGTAATTTTGGAGGCAACACTGATTGGTCAGTATGACATGTGAGTTCGGACAGACCTGAGCAAAATTCTTATACTAACCCTCTCTTGTTTAATCATAGCTGAAAACCTACTTAATCTTCTTAACAATCTATTTCCTTGACTATCATGTAATGCAACTCTCAACTGTAAGAGTATTTCTCATTATATTATGCATACATTTCATAGAGGCACCAAATTTAAGGATATTGGAAAATGGCTGAAAACCAGTAATAGATACTATGTGGTTAGTGTTTTATATCATTTGTTACTAATATGTAATTACAATGGAATGCAATTGTTAGTATTATACAAAAGAGTACAAAGATTACCTCTTTTCATCTTTACCATTTTCATCTGCTACTCAAACCTACAATTCTTCAACTCAATCAAGCCTTTTAATGACTAAATTTACCATACTTCTGCCCATATTCTATCTTTTGTTGACTTCTGTATTTCTGTCTAATACCCTATTGCTTAAAAAATAATGATGAAATATTTCTGTGGTTTGTCCCCACTACCTTGAGAAACATAGCTCTAGTCTTCCACAGTAGAAAATTTTCAAATCCACAACACAAACACGTAAGGAAAAAGCTCAAATATTTTCCCGGCGATTCTCCTCAAGCCTAATCAGTGACTTTAGGTCACAGGCTAAAGTATTGCCAAAGAAAGGCACTCCCTTCTGGTTCAAATGGGACCAGAGTTATGGCAACCTGGTAGTTCATGAAAGCTGCATTGAGTTTTTTAACTGTTCTGTATCTTCCTATCTTCTAAAGAAAAATAAATACATTAAAAGCATTTAAACTTTCCATGATCTATTTTGGGATATGAGAACAGAAGGACTCTGGTCACTCTCTAGGGCTCTTCAGAAATTTAGCAAAGCTCACTAAAAAAAAAATCAGTGGTTCTCTCTGGTTGCTCTTTTCAATTTTGATTAAAGAAGAGACTGATTTTCTGTCCACTGCTTTAAAATAAATTGTTCTCTGTCACTACAAGAAGTTCAAGTTGAACATCCTTTTTGGCCCCAGCAGTTCCAGAACCAGCCACAAAATAATAGACCCCTATGAAAGTGAGGCTTTGTAGCTTCTATGTGTACTGAAATGTAAACAGCTGTTCAGTCATCATGGAAATAAAACTTCTACAAGAATATCTGAATCACACAACTTACCAAATTTGTGGTGAACACCTTATTCTGCTATCCCAAGAATCAAACCAACTAGTTTATCTTTTATAACAGTTCTATGATCTCAAGTGTTTTCACTTACAGAATACCTCATGATTTTACACCTTGTGGGAATAAGAAATAAGGCAATTAACAGAACTGTGCATTGCTGTCGTCAGGACAAATTCATTTAGAAGACAGAGAAAGCCTTGATTTAGAGACTCACATGGCAGTGATGGACACACTCAGTCACTACTTTACGTTCCATAGTGTATTATTGACTCCAAATAAATAAGTTTATCATGAATGCATATACATATATATGTGTATTTAGACCCGTATATTTATATATAGAAACATATATGTGCATACATGCAAACACAAAAATATGATAAGCACATAGTTTGAGATGTCTCTGAGGGGACAGGAAACTTCCATTTCCTCTAGGGCAATGGCCATCTTTCCCATCTTGCTCTCTGCCCCAAGACATCAATGTACAGAAAATGCACCAAGTAATTTTGCCAACATGAGTGGAAACTGAAAGGAGAGGAGAGCCCAAGGATGGAATTCTAATACTGAGGCTCTCCTCCTGCAGAATAAAGTCACATTTACCCTTGTACTGATAACAAGGTTGATGCTTTTGTCCAATGGACCTCACCACAGAATCAATCTCCTTCCTTCCTTCTCCTGTTAACTGTTCATTTACAAAGACTGCTTTTCCAGTATTCACATATTCACTTCACACCATTGTAAGCAGTCCCAGTCTCCAGGTTGACTGTGACATGTGTTTCCAGACACAGCCTCACTGATAGAGTCATTTGGATCAGGAGTAGGCTTAGAATCACACCCACAATTGGATGGGATTCATTCATTGAGTTACACATTGTAAGAATATGCAGATTCTAGTGTCTCCAGGGAAGTGGGACACGTTTCAGTTGTGATGTGTGCTGGCATCTTATTTAATCACCACCAGTGATGTCATGGCCGTGCGACAAAAGGCAAGGCTTTTAAAGATCAGTTGACTGTAACATGACTATATCCATGAAAATCATGATCCTAGAAGCCAGAGGATCTTTTGTTTTGAAAATGTGACTATCCTACATGAAAGAACATTTAAAGAAACAAAATTGTATTTTTCCCTTCCTTAGCTCTTGTGGAATAATCTGGGGGAGGTTCTGGCCTAGGCCTGTTTCTAAGGATCACAAAGAGGCAACAGCAAATGAAATGCTCCATGTTGATTATGGTTCTGCAGCTAGCTAACAGAGCTAGCACTGGGCAGAGCTAGGACTATAGTATATGGAGCAGAGACACTGGGTTACAAGATAGGGACAAATAGCAAAATTTCTGTCTATAGGGCCTGTCCCTCATACCCACCAGCCCCTCACTCCAGGAAAGCAGCTTTCTCCTGGACAAAAGTTTTCTAATGACTGCACTAGGAAGCACCCCCAGGCCAATGTCCATCTTCTCAGCATTCTACACTCCACTTCACACTGCCTCCTAAGTAAATGTCAGCCAGGCCTGGGGGAGCACACCTGGCACCCCAACACTCAGACTCTGAGGCTAAACAAAAGCTATGAGGTCAAGGCCAGCCTGGACTACATAACAAGAGCCTGTATCAAAAAAACAAATTAAAAAAAAGCTAAATATTGTTACCTCACCTGTATGGATTGGACTTTAAGTGTGGTTTACCATAAAGATGGTAAGAGGAATAAAAAGTGAAAATTCATCAAAAAGATCAGAACAGGTACAGCCACATAGGATTCAGGTATTTCTCTTGCTTTGTTAATTATCTGGAAGGGCCTTAACACATCAGTACCTCGATTGACAAACTCATCTTGTTTTACAATTTGGTGAAGATGACTGTGTTCCTGTTCCTGTGAGGAAGATGGCCATGGTTGTGCCTATCACCAGAAGCAGTTTGTAAATGGATATAAAATTTTGCCAAATGCTCTAATTGTTTCTAGACAGAAGTGTTGGTGAGCCAAGGTATGACTGTATTTGAGTCTATAGCAAGGATGAATCTATGCCTGGGTTCTATTACAACCAGAAAAAAATACAAACTCAATACCATGGCGTAAAGCCATGCTACTAATATTGTAGATCCAAAGTCAGAATCATAAGCATCATGTTCAAAAGGTACCTCCTAGGCCTTGCTTCAAACCTACTGAATTAGACTGAGTTTTTATAGGTTGATAAATGAAACCAACCAGGTTCATAAAAAAGTGGTTTTGTTAGTCTGGATCCTCCAAGAAGGAAACATATAGGTGTAATTCAATTGGCAAAGGTTTTATCAGACAAAATGTCCATGTCTTTGCAAAGAAAAAGAAGCCTGGCTTCTTAGCAATCTGTGGTTTCAGAGGCTGTAATGCTCCTTAGGTTAGAAAATTGCATGAGATTGCTTTCCCCACTAGGACCTCATGAGTTACTTTGATCCAAGTGCAAATGAAATGCCCTTCCTTACATCAAATACAGTGGCCTTTACTATGTTCCATCTCCTTTCCAATTCAGAAAAATATGTCACGGATGTTTCTCCAAAAAATAAATGGCATCACCTAGCTTATGTCATGTGTGTGTGTCGTCTCCTCCCACTTGTCTCTCACCTGCACCCCTTGCCTACGAAGGAGCCTCTGCAAAGTTTTACAAGGATACTGACGACTCCCTCAGCAAGGCCTCTCTCAATCCTGTAGTGAAATTGCTGCCCTCAGAGCCCTAGGATGAGCAAGATGAGAGGTGGAGTGGGAGATAGTAGCAGCCGTAGATCCTACTGCATTGCATACTGCACCAGTTGCAGGGGCTCCATCTTCCTGAATCTCAGGTACTGCCTCAGTAATATGCCGGATGGGCTTGACATCTGTCCCCAGTGACTACGGCCTTTTCCAGTCCAATATTCTGTTTGCCAGCTTAGAAAATTGCTACGGTTTTTCCAAGAATTCGAGCTGATGAAATACATTCTAAATCCTTTATGAATGCACAAATGTAACTGTGGCCTTAAGATATTTAGTATTTCTTTATTCTTAATCTAAGAATCCATTCTTGTTTTCCCGAAGTTTTCACCAATTCAAAGTTTGAGCCCTGTGAATATGACCAGATCAATGGTATCATATTAAGAGGGTGATTGTGAAGTTTTGCTCTAACGGAGAAATGTTGAGGGGAGATGGGGTCATAGATGGGCACTGAGGAGAACAGCAACAGTCTGAGAGAGGCAAAATCCCTGACACAGTTAAGGAAATGCACTGATCCAGAGGAAGTCAGGTTCCCTCAGAAAATGGGATGAAAACATTTGTTTCTGAAAAGAGACTTAGGAGCATTTGAAGTTCAAAATTCTCACTCTTGCTCTTCCCTGCCCAAATGTCCCCTTGCACGCTTCAGGGCCTCACACTTTTTCAGATGTTACACTCATCCTCCCACCCAAAAAGCTTCATACTTTGGGACATTCCAGAATATGAACTTTCAAATTACAGATGTTCAATTTAAACATTCCAAATTAAAACATTTGTTTGGACTGCAATGCCATGAATTGGACCACAGCGCTGTTTTGTAGCTATACATCCTCAAGGACAGCAGGAGATGGGGAATATTAGGGTTGCCTGCTGGATTCTCCAGTTGGTGAGCGATGGAATTGCATTTCAGAAGAATCATCTCACCGCATGACAGTTATACCCTATGTACACGTGCTGTTATCATAGCTGATTGATCTCTTACTGCTTTCTGCTAGTACTCCCTATGATGACTACTAAGGATCATTCTAGACTACTTGATGCCCCTGGATTACCCAGTGTCCTATTATTCCTTGCTGTGCATTTCCCCATCTACTCCTTAAATACGTTAACAATCTAACTCCACTCGAGGGTCTGTTTCCTTAAACTCCTCCTAAGACCCTTGCCAGTCATGAACCTGACAGGGACCCTATGACAGCCTAAGTCACTCACACAAGCTAGGTTAAGTACACTGACAATTGCAAAGCAATGTGTGTAGTGTAGTGAATTCCCAAGAGCTATGTAACAAACCAGGACCAGTAACATCTGAGCACTGTTGCAAGCTCTTCTCTGGAAGCAAAAGAAGTGGAAGAAGCTGTGGGACTTGGGGTCAGAAAACTGAAGGAGGGCAACCTGGTGGGAGCCCTTGGCTCTGTGCAGAGGTGCAGCCATCCAGGGCCTCACTGTGGGGGACCTGTCCTCACTCTCCTCCTGGACACTGACAGTCACCTAATAAACTCAGAAAGTAAAGAGAACAAAGAAGCCTACAGATGTAATGAAGTCATCTGAGGATCCTGCAGCAAAAAGTGTTTGAGGCTGTAGAATGGAGTTGGAGGTGCAAATGATAGCCACCGTGTCACTGAAATACCAATATGGGTAGACACACATGCTTTAACATTCAGATATGCACCCGTGAACAATGTGAGCATATATAGTATTTCTGTATACATCCATTAGTTTAGCTTCCACACAAGTGAGAATGAGAACGTAATTTATGGTTGATTCCTTTTTTCACCAGGGAAATACAGTCTCCAAATTCTCTTCTCCAGCTTACTGAACAGCACCTGATTTGTCAACACATGGCTTTGTTTAATTGTCATGTTAGCACCTTGCAAACCGTGAGATTCCCAAGGAATTTCAGCAATCTATAACCCTGGGGATCCAGAAATGATAATAAAAGGTTGTGGACCAGCAGGTTTGAATTCCATGAAGATGTTCTTGTGGGAAAGATTAGGTAAGTTGCTTACTTCTGATGCTAAAGATAGAAAATATTTTTGCTCCCCATAATCAGTCCTATAACGTTTTACTTACTAATACATGGTAAATGATAAATAAAGGGTCTTTTTAGAAAAATCTTTATCATCTTCCTACTTTAATTTCTGAAAATACCAAGAGATCACATACAGCAGAACTTCACACTATCTGTGATGAAAAGAAAGAAATTAACACACATAAAATAGCAAGGAGAAAACAGTCTACGTTTTCCAACAAACAACCACCAAGTAGGACCCACTAACCCAAGCAAAAGGCTCTGTTAATATCTAAAGTGTAATTGTGGGAGGAAGATGAAAATGCAGGCACTATTAGTGTAAGGGACAACACATATCAAGAAAGTGTAAAATTTGTTGTTTTGCCGTTGTATAAGAAAGTGGAGGCATAGATAATTTCCTAGGAGACCTCTGACAGTGAAGCTTATTTGTAAGGAGGCACAAGCATCGTAAAACTTTACATGGAAAATTCCTTTTCAGCTGATACATGTTGGGAAGGTGAGTATGGTGACTGGTTACCATAAACCACCTGATTTTCTTGTTCTGACTAATAAGTACAGGACTCAATGTTTCTCCCTGTGTGTGGAGGATCGGGGCAGACACCAAGGAAATGCAGTCTGTCTTAGTGTGTGTGGTCCAGACTGAGACACAAACATTTTTAAAGGTGAAAGTTATATGGTTCTTTTATAAGAATTTCCAAGGGACCTCAAGCCAAAAATGTTAATCACCTTGCTAAAATGATACACCTAAGCAAAACTCTTGAAGGGAGGCAGGACAGAGACAAAGGGACAGACAGGCCCTGTGGGTGCCACAGCAGGTGCTGTGTGGAAGTGATCCTGCCTGGGAAAGGAGAAGATGTTGATGAAACAAGGAAAGAAAATCAGGGGGCCAATGGGCTGCCTTTACCAGAAATTACATTAAAGGACATTACTGTTTGTTTACTGCTGTGTAACCCCTGGATGGACACAGGACAGATGTTTTATATGAACCCAGATTAAGCATGTTAAATATAATGTCTCCTATGAATTTTCCTACAATCCCACAAGGAAACTAGTGTTATCTCATTACATAGATTAAACCAGTGAGATCAGAGGACTTGAACTAAGTGTCACAAAGGTAACAACTGTAGAAATTCTCAACGTCAGGACTGAAATGAAGAATGGTTCATAGCTCATCTTTTGAAATTTGCAGCGTTGTGAGTCCCTTTTACACGTGCTCATTCCTTGAGTCTTTTACGATGTTCTAATCCTGGCAGAATTAACATTAATAATAATAGAGGGCATACTCATTTCATTATGTCTCACTGTGATCTTTAGACAAGGCTGAATCACAATCACATGTGTAGTTTTCCTGAAAACAGTTTCTTTGAGATCACCTTCAACCTGCTGAACGTGACTCTCTGCTTGACTGATTTTATGTACAAAACAGAATTGAGTCACTTATTCCTCCTGGAGTAATAATAAGCTGGGCTCTGTGCTTAGCTCTTAGTAAATTGACTCTTTCACAAGGACACTAAGGAAACATAAGTCATTCTTCTCTACTCCAAACAATGGAAGTTTCACATTCTTGAGTAGTGAATCACTTAAAGACAAAAGCTTTTGTCACACCCCCAGGAACAAGCAGGCAACTCTGATTGATAACATTATGTTCTCTGTCTTGATCTGTCTTGACATGAGGACAGTCTGCTGCACTGCTAGAAAGCACTTCTTGGCAGACGTATTTCATTTGCAGAAATAAATATTGTGTGGCACTGATTATTTGTGGACTTGTTGCTCGTTTTTCTTTCATTGTGTTTTTCCTACAGAACTCTGCAAAGAATCATAAGAATCTGGGCTTTGCAGCGGCAGGAAATGCATGTAGGCTATTAACCAAAATTCTATGGTAGTTTTGGGGCACAATGACACCACTTAAATGCAATCAGAACGTTGTCTCACTGTTTTCTCTTCTAGATACTCACAGAGTTCCTCATCAGTAAGTATTAACCACACGTCTTTTTTTTTTTTTTTTTTTTTTTTTTTTCGGCACCGGGGATTGAACTCACAACCTCGTGCCTGCTAGAGCAGGCGCTTAAGGCACTGAGCCAAACTCCCGGCCCTGGTTTTTTGAGGCAGGGTCGCACTATGCAGCTCAGGCCGGTCTTGCACTCGCGTTGTAGCCCAAGCCGGCCTCGAACTCACAACGCTCCGCCTACCTCAGCCTCCCGAGTGCTGGGATTAAAGGCGTGCGCCACCACGCCTGGCTTCACATGTCTATTTTTGCTATAAACTTTTCTACACATTGAAGGTATACGACACAAAACATAAACATTGCTAGCCATTTATGTCTTAGTGAACTTATCTTTCTTTGGGGCAAAAACCTGGTTGAAAAAGTAAATGCAGGTATTCTCACTACAGGCCATTTGATCACTTTGTGATATTCTAAGAATATTTTCTATTTTTTCACATAGACTCTGGAAGATACATCTCTATTCACAGAGTGAAATGTAGAGCTTTGGCCATGAGCATTGTATCCCATGGTAACCACCTTGGAGAACATCATTGCAAGTCTGGGTTTGCATATTTAACTGTCACTAAGGTCGGTGCAACACTGGATGCACAATACTCAGTGGACAAGGGGGAAAGTACCCTAGAGCCATAGGACAGTCAAATGCCGGGGAAAAGTGTTCCACCAAGTATATCAAAACTTAAAAGATACTTGTGATCTGAAAGACAACTTTAAAACTAAGTGAGTAGAAGATCAACACATTTTACAAACACAGACAAAAAAATTTAGGAGTCTGAAACACCATTTGAGGCTGATACATTTCTTGAAAGAAAATAATACAAACCTCTCAAATGCATTATCATTCACCAGTTATTAAATGTGTGCCATTGTAAAGAGTATATTAAAGCACTGAAAAGTCCCACACATCACTCATAGCAGGCAGGATTCTACTTTAGCCTTAACTACAACTGAGGACCTAGCACAAAGTACACCCTCACTGAACCTCAGTGACGCAGTCAACTCTTGTCTACTCCATCCCTAGGCGAACTCTGGGAGTCATGGAGAGGGGCAATCACACAGTGACGGAGTTCATCCTGCTGGGCTTCACAGCAGACCCCACCATACAACTGGTTCTGTTTGTCCTCTTCCTGGGCGTGTACTCTATGACACTGCTGGGAAACAACACCCTCATGGTGCTGATCTGTAATGACGCCCGGCTCCACACGCCCATGTATTTTTTCATTGGAAATCTGTCCTTCCTGGACCTTTGGTATTCCTCGGTCTACACCCCGAAGATCCTAGTGACCTGCATTGCTGAGGACAAAAGCATCTCCTTTGCAGGCTGTGTGGCCCAGTTCTTTTTCTCTGCAGGGCTGGGATACAGTGAGGGGTACCTGCTGGCTGCCATGGCCTATGACCGCTACGTGGCCATCTCCAACCCCCTGCTCTATGCTCAGGCCATGTCAAGGAGACTGTGCGTCTGTCTGGTGGTGTTCTCCTATACTGGGGGCTTCCTCAATGCAATCATCTTAACCAGCAACACATTTACCCTGGATTTCTGTGATGACAATGTCATTGATGACTTTTTCTGTGATGTCCCACCCCTGGTGAAGTTGGCATGTGATGTGACAGACAGCTACCAGTCTGTATTGTACTTCCTGCTGGCCTCCAACGTCATCACCCCCACCTTGCTCATCCTGGCCTCCTATCTCTTCATCATCACCGCCATCTTGAGGATCCGCTCCACCCAGGGCCGCCTCAAGGCCTTCTCCACCTGCTCCTCCCACCTCATCTCTGTCACCCTGTACTATGGCTCCGTCCTCTCCATCTATTCTCGCCCCAGTTCCAGCTACAACCTTCAGAGGGACAAGATGGTTTCCATCTTTTATACTGTGCTGTTCCCCATGTTGAATCCCATGATCTACAGTCTGAGGAATAAAGATGTGAAAGAAGCTCTGAAAAAACTCTTCAATTTATCACAAAGTGGTGGCTGACTCACAACCTCTCCTCCCGTCATAGCGAAGAGTCATCACTTCACACAGGCTACTACAAAAAAGGTTGGGGAAGTGTATGATTAAAAAAATAAATTTCTATTAAATGAAATTCAACCAAAATATTGTCGTTGTATCAGCTTCTTTGTTTCTGTCTTACTGATTGAACAATTAAATCTGCTATGCCATATAGATTCACTTTAATTTTAATAGTCCTTCCTTAATAAGCAGTGTCTCAGTTTAACATAAAATAGAGAAATATGCAATAATTCTGGCATCCTGAAGATTATATTTCCTTGGTTTCTCTCTTGTCTAATGTTGACCAATTCATTTTCCCTTCTGCTGTGATGGGCACAAGTCTTTTAAGGACAGCAGTGGGGAGTCTGTGTCTCTTTCCTCCACTTTTCCTAAAGGTGGGTAGTTAAATCCAAGGACAAAGATGCACTGATAACAATAAAAAAAAATAGCAAACTGAAATTCAAAACAATAACCCATTAAGCAGTTATAGGATCTCACCTATACCTATTGGCAGCAATCTAGAAAGCATATATGGATTGGGTTTAAGTGCAATAAACTGGGGAGAATGAAAGGTTAAGGATGAGTCAGACCACAGCAATTAACACGGGAGCAGCCACACAGGTTTCAGAAATTTTCCCTTGCCTTCTTTACCTAGAGGGTCTTCATAGTTGAACTTTCTAGATTGTCTTTTTATTTCTTAGCAATCAAAAGAACTGGCACTGGCATACACTAATTTGCTTTACCAGGATACATTAGAGTCCTGGGTCCTCATTGCTCTTCATTCATTCCTATTCTGAGAAAAGCTATTTTGTTTCCTGGGACAGCTTGAAAAACAGTTCTTTATATTTATTCTGTTTGCTCATATCAATAAAATACGGATCATCTGTATTTGAATTCCTGCTTATTCATATACACTGGGTAAACGTCACTATCTTATTTTAAACCCATTGATGTGTTGAAGACAGCTGAGGATTATGCAGTAAAATGAGGTTTTTGATGCCTTAGAATGGATTTAGAGGTGCAAATGATAGCCACCATGTCACTGAAATACCAGTGTAGACAGACACATGTGCCTCAACATTCAGATATGCACCTGTGAGCAGTGCGAGCATAGGTAGTATTTCTATATACATCCTTTACTTTATCTTCTACACAAGGAAGAAGGAGAACGTAATTTATGCTTCATTATTTTTTTCACCAGGGAAATACAGTCTCCAAATTCTCTTCTCCAGCTTACTGAACAGCACCTGATTTATCAACACATGGCTTTGCTTAATTGTCCTGTTAGCACCTCTGCAAACTGTGAGACCCCAAGGGGCTTCAGCGATCTATAACCCTGGGGATCCAGAAATGATCATAAAAGGTTGTGGACCAGCAGGTTTGAATTCCATGAAGATGTTCTTGTGGGAAAGATTAGGTAAGTTGCTTACTTCTGATGCTAAAGATAGAAAATATTTTTGCTCCTCATAATCAGTCCTATAGCCTTTTACTTACTAATACATGGTAAATGATAAATAAAGGGTCTTTTCTGAAATACTTTTATCATCTTCCTACTTTAGTTTCTGAAAATACCAAGAGATCACATACAGCAGAACTTCACACTATCTGTGATGAAAAGAAAGAAATTAACATATATAAAATAACAAGGAGAAAACAGTCTACATTTTCCAACAAAGAACCAACAAGCAGGACCCACTAATCAAAGCAAAGCTGCTTGATAATATCTAAAGTGTAATTGTGGAAGGAAGATGAAAATATAGATATTATTAGTGTAAGGGTCAACATGTATCCAAAAAGTGTAAACTTTGTTCAGTTTGCCGTTGTTTAAGAAAGCGGAGGCACAAATAGATAATTCCCTAGGAGACCTGTCAGTGAAGCTTATTTGTAAGGAGAAATAAGCATCGTAATTTTCATGGAAAATTCCTTTTCAGCTGATACACGTTAGGAAGGTGAGTATGGTGACTGGTTACCATAAACCACCTGATTTTCTTGTTCTGCCTAATAAGTACAGGACTCAGTGTTTCTCCCTGTGTGTGGAGGATCGGGGCAGCCACCAAGGAAATGCACAGTCTGTCTTAGTGTGTGTGGTCCAGACTGAGAAACAAGCATTTTTAAAGGTGAAAGTTATGTGGTTTTTTTATAAGAATTTCCAAGGGACCTCAAACCAAAAATGTTAATCATCTTGCTAAAATGATACACCTAAGCAAAACTCTTGAAGGGAGGCAGGACAGAGACAAAGGACAGACAGGCACTGTGGGTGCCACAGCAGGTGCTGTGCGGAGGTGATCCTGCCTGGGAAAGGAGATGATGTTGAAACAAGAAAAGAAAATCAGGGGATCAATGGGCTGCCTTTACCAGAAATTACATTAAAGGACATTACTGTTGCTTTACTGCTGTGTAAACCCTGTATGGACATGGGACAGATATTTCATATGACCCCAGTCTAACTATGTGAAATACAGTGTTATCTCGTTACCTAGATCAGAGGACTTGAACTAAGCACCACAAAGGTTACCACTATAGAAAATGTCAACATCAGGCCTGAAACATAGAACAGTTTGTAACTCATCTTTTGAAATTTACTGTGTTGTGAGGCCCTTTTACATGTGCTCATTCCTTGAGTCTTTTACAATGTTCTAATCCTGGCAGAATTAATATTAATAATAATAGAGTGCAGACTCATTTCATCACTTCTCACTGTGACCTTTAGAAAAAGCTGAATCACAAAAGCACGTGTGTCATTTTTATGAAAACAGTTTCTTCAGGATCTCCTACAACCCGCTGAACCTGAGTCTCTGGTCCGCTGATTTTATGTGCAAAACAGTTGAGTCACTTATTCCTCCAGGGTTAATAACAAGCTGGGCTCTGTGCTTAGTGTTTAGTAAATTGACTCTTTGACTAGGACACTAAGGAAATGTAAGTCATTCTTCTCCCATATGCCAAGCAATGGAAGCTTCACATTCTTGATTAGTGAATCACTTAAAGACAAAAGCTTTTCTCACACTCCCAGGGCCAAGCAGGCAGCTCTGATTGATAACATTGTGCTCTCTCTCTGTCCTGGTCTGTGCTGACATGAGGACAGTCTGCTGCACTGCTAAAAAGCACTTTCTTGGCAGATGTATTTCATCTGCAGAAATAAATATTGCGTGGCACTGATTATTTGTGAACTTGTTCCTCGTTTTTCTTTTATTGTGTTTTTCATAGAGAACTCTGCAAAGAATCATAAGAATCTGGGCTTTGCAGTGGCAAGAAATGCATGTAGGCTATTAACCAAAATTCTATGGTAGTTTTGGGGTAAAATGACACCACTTAGATGCAATCAGAACATCGGTCTCACTAACTGTTTTCCCTTCTGAATACTCATACACTTCCTCATCAGTAAGTATTAACCATATGTCTATTTTTGCCTTGAACTTTTCTACACATTGGGGATATAAGACATGAAAAATAAAAATTGCTAACCAGTTGTGTCTTAGTGGACTTATCTCTCTGGTGGAAGAAGTAAATGGAGGTATTATCACTACAGGTCATATGACCACTTAGATATATTCCAAAAATATTTTCTATTTTTTCACATAGTCTCTGGAAGAATCATCTCTATTCACAGTGTGAAATGTAGAGTTTTGGACCTGAGCATCATATCACGTGGTAACGATTTTGGAGAACATCACTGCAAGTGTGGGCTTGTGTATTTAACTGTCACTAAGGTCAGGGCACCACTGAATGCACAATACACAGAGGCCGAGGGGGAAAGTACCCTAGAGCCATAGGACAGTCAAATGTGGGGGAAGAGTGTTCCTCCAAGTACATCAAAACTTAAAAGATACTTGGGCTCTGAAAGACATGTTTAAAACTAAGTGAGTAGATGATCGACACATTTTACAAATGCAGACAAAAAAAATCAGGAGTCTGAAACACCATTAGAGGCTGATACATTTCTTGAAATGAAATGAGACAAACCTCTCAAACGCACGATCATTCACCTATTATTAACTCTGTGCCATTGTAAGGAGTATATTGAAGCATCGAAAAGTCTCACACATCACCCACAGCAGGCAGGACTCTCCTTTACTCTTAACTACATCTGAGGACCTAGCACAAAGTACACCCTCACTGATCCTGAGTGACGCAATCAACTCTTGTCTACCCCATCCCTAGGTGATCTTTGGGAGCCATGGAGAAGACCAATCACACGGTGACCAACTTCATCCTGTTGGGCTTCACAACAGACCCCACCATGCAGCTGGTCCTGTTTGTCCTCTTCCTGGGTGTATACTCTGTGACACTGCTTGGAAACAACACCCTCATGGTGCTGATCTGTAATGACGCCCGGCTCCATATGCCCATGTATTTTTTCATTGGAAATCTGTCCTTCCTGGACCTTTGGTATTCCTCAGTCTACACCCCAAAGATCCTAGTGACCTGCATCGCTGAGGACAAAAGCATCTCCTTTGCAGGCTGTGTGGCCCAGTTCTTCTTCTCTGCGGGACTGGCCTACAGTGAGTGTTATCTGCTGGCCACCATGGCCTATGATCGCTACGTGGCCATCTCCAACCCCCTGCTCTATGCTCAGGCCATGTCAAGGAGACTGTGCGTCTGTCTGGTGGTGTTCTCCTATACTGGGGGCTTCCTCAATGCAATCATCTTAACCAGCAACACATTCACTCTGGATTTCTGTGATGACAATGTCATTGATGACTTTTTCTGTGATGTCCCACCCCTGGTGAAGTTGGCATGTGATGTGACAGACAGCTACCAGTCTGTATTGTACTTCCTGCTGGCCTCCAACGTCATCACCCCCACCTTGCTCATCCTGGCCTCCTACCTCTTCATCATCGCCGCCATCTTGAGGATCCGCTCCACCCAGGGCCGCCTCAAGGCCTTCTCCACCTGCTCTTCCCACCTCATCTCTGTCACCCTGTACTATGGCTCCATCCTCTACATCTACTCTCGCCCCAGTTCCAGCTACTCCCTTCAGAGGGACAAGATGGTTTCTACCTTTTATACTGTGCTGTTCCCCATGTTGAACCCCATGATCTACAGTCTGAGGAATAAAGATGTGAAAGAAGCTCTCAAAAAACTCTTTAATTTATCACAGGCTGCTGTATGATTCACATCCATGCTTCCCATCATTGCAAAGTGTTATCACTTGGCACAGGCTACTTCAAAGAAGGCTGGGTATGTGTATCATCAAAAAAATAAATTTCTATTAAATGAAATTCAACCAAAATATTTCCTTTGTATCAGTTTCTTTGTTTTTCTCTTACTGATTGAACAATTATCTCTGCTCTGCCATATAGATTCACTTTAATTTTAATAATCTTTAATAAGTAGTGTCTCAGTTTAATATAAAATACAGAAATATGTAATAATTCTGGCATCCTGATGATTACATTTCCTTTGTTTCTCTATCTTCTAATGTCGACCAATTTATTTTTCCTCCTGCTATGATGGGCACAAGTCTTCTAAGGACAGCAGTGGGAAGTTTGTGTCTCTCGGCTCCACCTTTCCTAAGGATGGGAAGTTAAGTTCAACAACAAAGATGCACTAGTAACAATAAAAAAATTAGCAAACAAAAAATGAAAACAAAAACTCACTAAGGAGTTACAGGATCTCACTTATACTGATTGGCATCAGTCTACAAAGCACATATAGTTAAGTGCAGTAAACTGAGGAGAATAAAAAGTTAAGGATGAATCAAATCACACCAATTAACACAGGTGCGACCACACAGGTTTCAGAAATTTTCCCTTGCCTTAATTACCTGAGATTTTCAGAAATTTTCCCTTGCCTTAATTACCTTCATAGTTTAGTTTTTAGATTGTCTTTTTAATTTCTTAGCAATCAAAAGAACTGGCACTGGCATTCACTAATTTGCTTTACCAGGATACATTAGAGTCCTGGGTCCTCATTGCTCTTCATTCATTCCTATTTTGAGAAAAATTGTTATTTTCCTGGGACAGCTTGAAAAACACAGTTCCCTATATTTATTCTGTTTGCCCATATCAAAAAAAATATAGACCACCTGTATTTGAATTTCTGTTTCTTCATATACACTGGGTAAACATCACTATCTTATTTTAAACGTACTGATGTGTTGAAGACAGCTGCAGATTTTGCAGTAAATTGAGGTGCTTGAATGCTCTAGAATGGATTTAGAGGTGCAAATGATAGCCACCATGTCATAGAAATATCAGTATGGACGGACACACATGCTTCAACATGCAGATAGGTACCCGTGAGCAATGTGAGCATATGCAGTATTTCTCTATATGTCCTTTAGTTTAGTTTCTGCACAAGAGAGAACGAGAGCATAATTTATGGTTGCTTACTTTTCTCACCAGGGAAATACAGTCTCCAAATTCTCTTCTCCAACTTACTGAACAGCACTTTATTCGTCATCACAGGGTTTTGTTTAATTGTCCTGTTAGCGCCTCCGCAAACTGTGAGATCCCAAGGGGCTTCAGCAATCTATAACCCTGGCAATCCGAAAACTGGCATAAAATGTTTTGGGCCCGCAGGTTTGAATTCCATGGAGAAGATGCTCTTGTTGGAAGTATTAGGTAAGTTGCTTACTTCAGATGCTAAACATAGAAAATTTATTTGTTCTCTGCAGTCAGTCCTATATCCTCTTCCATACTAGTAAGTGAAAAATGCTAAATAAAGGGGTTTTTTTGAAGTCTCTTACCACCTTCCTATTTTAATTTTTGAAAATACTAGTAGTTCATATACAGGAGAATTTCACACTATTTTTGACAAAAAGAAAGAAATGAACACAGATAAAATCACAAGGAGAAAATAGTCTAAATTTTCAAACAGGCAAGCAACCTTCAGGATCCACTAACAAAAATCACACTTTATTAATATCTCAAGTGTAATTGAAGCATAAGAATGAATAAGCAGATATTAGCGTAAGGGACAAAAGATGTCAGGAAAAATGTAAATTTTCTTCAGTTTGCTATTCTTTAAGAAAGTGTAGAAGCACAGGTTTTTTTGTTTTTTGTTTTTTTTAAGAAGACCTCTGCAAGGGAAACTTATTTTTTAAAGAGAAAAGGGGCATCTTAATTTTTCTGACGATAATTTCCTTTTTAGCCTATAAATGTTAGGAAGCTGAGCATGTTGACTGTTTAACATATACCACAAGTTATCTTGATTTTATTGTTCTGATTAACAACAGTGTACACAGTAAGTGACAGGGCAAACACCAAGGAAATGTACATCCTGTCCTGTATGTGTGTGTGTGTGTGTGTGTGTGTGTGTGGTCCAAGACAAATTGCAAAGCATTTATTTAAGGAAGAAAAATGATATGATTTTTATAGGAATCTCAAAGTAGCTGGACTGCAGTAAAATTTAGTTATCTAGATAAAATAGGCCTATGAGGGAAAACCTTGCACAGAGGTAAGGCAGGGTCAAAGGAGTGGAGAGTCACTCTGGGTTCTGTGGTGGGCACTGAGGGTAACTGCACCAAGGAGGCTGAAATGGGGGTGGCATTAAACACAAATTACATCCACTGCAAATGTTTTACATAAAAAGGCATTACCATTGCTTCATTTCTGCACAACATCAGTATTTACATGGGACAGGTCATATGATGCTTTGCTATGCACTTTATATATTATGTGCTCTAAGGTCCCAACTATAGGAACTGTCCACAAAAACTGAAACACATGTCTATTTACAGTTCATCTTTTCAAATTTAAAATATTATGAAGCACTTTTACCTGTGGTAACTCCTGCATCTTTACAACTTTACCACAAGGATAAGACTCTTGTATTGAAAAATGATAACAATAAAGTGGTAAGAGAACTGGTATGCATTTTGGCATTTCTCGTGGTGATCTATGTGCAAGCATGAATCACAAACATGTGTTGCTTTCACCAAAACAAGTTTTTTTTCCTCCAAAATACTAGGTTGAAGTTTTAGTATTTTTTTTTATTTTAAAGATAGTAAAATCCAACAGAACATAACAGAGCATAACAGAGCAAAGTCAGTCAAGACAAAGCAGTAGAACTGGTACAGAACTTTGAAGAAAGATAATGTGAAAACAATAGCCATTATACTGTATCTTGTCTTCAGAATAGCTGACCATTGCAACAGGTATAGTAGAATTGAAACCAAAGCAAAACAGAATAAAACCAATAAACACAGAAAAAATAAAGCAAAATATTAATAATAATAATAACAATCAGAGTAAAGCAAAACAGAGAGAGTCATATTGGGCCTCAAAGACAAAACAGAAGAGAATCCCCCATACTTGCTACATTGCCTACTGTCACCTTCCAAAGAGATGCTCAGGTTGCTGGTCAGAGGCCTGCAAAATCTACGAAACAATACTAGCAAATAGTTGCTTGATGTTCCCTGGTTGCTATCAATTTAGCCAGACCTCCAAAACAGCAGGTTGCTGACGGGTGTATGTGTGTGTGTGTGTGTGTGTTTGTCCCTGATTCCAAGCCGCCAAGTCGGTGCCCTTGGGCCCAGTGTGCTGGGCCCTGGAAGGGGCCATTCTCTTTCTCCTCTGGGGGTCCCAAGAGGGCAGGCCCCCCGGAAGGCAGTTCAGTTGTGTCCTGGTCCGTGCCAGCGCCACTAGGGCCCAGCGGGCTGGGCCCTGGATGGTGGCCATCCAAAACAGGTTTCTAAGAGATAACATCCAATCTGTTAAGTTAGAAATACTGGTCCACTGATGTTGTGCAACAACAACAATAAAAAAAAAGAGAGAGACTCACTTTGTACTCAAGTGTTAAGAATAAGCCGGCACTGTGCTTAGTCTTTAGTAGAGCTGACTCCTTTACAGCAACACAAGGGAGGTACAAACCATGCTTGCTTTACACCGGAGGAAATGGAGGCTTTACACTGTTGACCAATGATAAACTTAAATCTTTGTTAACTGCCTCAAAATCAATTGCTTTTTCGGCTTTCCCTGAAATGTGCAGTCAGCTCTGATTTGTCATACTCTCTGTCCCTATCAATCACAACACAATGACAGTCTGTCGAAGATAGGGAAAACGCTTTCTTCACAGACTTATTTCATTTGGATAAGCAAATATTTGATGGAGCTGATTATTTTGTGGACCAGTTTCTTCTCTTTTTTCTTTCTATAGGAATCTGCAACAGAAAAAAAAAAAACTAGCCTAGGCTTAGTAGTGCCAAGAAAACATGTAGATTTGTCAAACAATATTTGATGATAGTTTTGAAGTAAAATGACACTGTTTGAAGCCACTCAGAACATCAGCCTGGTCAAGTCACTTCTCACCTGAGTAAGGTTCTCACCTGTTCATCACTCGGTAGTTCATGAACTCTGCATCTATCCTGTGTCATGCACTATTGAACACATTGGGAATATAAAATGCAAAAAACGAACAAAAGTCACTACACTTGGAGTAATGCAATGGAGAAGGTAAAAGTAATAAGCTCTTTCCTTTCTTTGACCCCAAAACCAGTAGAAAAAAATAAATGTTGACGTGCGCTGGTGCTGTACGGGCCCAGCGAGTTGGGGCTGGGTTGGACCCATTCTGGTTCTCCTCCGGGGTCGCGGAGCTCCCAACCCCAGAAGGCGGATCAGTTCTCCCCAACTCGCTTGGCCCGTGCGGTGCCAGCGCACAGCAAGGGAGAACTGATCTGCCTTCCGGGGTTGGGAGCTCCGCGACCCCAGAGGAGAACCAGAATGGGTCCAACCCAGCCCCAACTCTCTGGGCCCACGCGGCACCGGTGCACAGGCTTGGAATCAAGGACATCATCCATCCATCCCCCCCACCCCCTAAGCAAGCTGCTGGCTCTGCGGTCTGGCTAAATTGATGGCAACTAAGGTACATAAAGCAACTGAACGCTAGTGTTTTTTTGTAGATTTTGCAGGCCTCTGATCGGCACCCTGAATGTCTCTTTGCATGATGACAGTAGGCAATGTTGCAAATACGGGGGACTCTCTTCTGTCTTGTCTTCGAGGACCAATATGGTTCTCACCATTTTGCTTTACTCTGATTGTTATTATTTTTCTCTTTTTTTCCTTTATTTTATATTGTTTTTATTTTATTTTTTTTACTATAAGAGAAAATAGATACAGAAGATAGAAACAAAAATCAAAAAAGACAGACAAACAACAACAACAGATCTGATATGATAACATTGTAGGTTTACACACTGAGGTGGTTGAAGTTTGACAGTAGTTACAATATTGCATATCGTTACCTTCCTAGGGGTTGATCATATTGACAGATATAGGCATGTAAGATTTATCAATTCAGGTGTATTAACTTTTCTTTTACAATAGCTATTGTATTTAGCAATATGGTTTTTTTAACTGTCTTATTTATGCATATTTATAAATTTATGTCTTTTTCCTTTTCTCTTCCTTCCTTCCTTTCCCCTTAGAATACCTCTTGTTATTATTGAAATAACTACCCATAACATCAGATCTAATATAACCTAGAGAAATAGTTCAGAGTGAAACCTATAAAGCATAAAAGATTGGTCATACATAAGAGAAACAGAAAACTAAAGAGATCAGCAAACAACAACAACATATCCGATACTGTAAAATTATAGGTTTAGGAATTTAGATGGTTGGAATTTTACAGTGGTTGCAACATTGTATATTGTTACCATTAAAGGGGCTGTTCAGATTGACAGGTAAAGACATATAGGATTGATCTGGTCTTATGAATATCTACTGTTCTCTCTCACCAGTTAATGCATTTAGTAGTATAGACTTTTAAATTATCTTATGAATACCGTTATATAAAACTATGTCTTTTTTCCATACCTGCCTTCCTCGGTTCCCCTTGTAATACCTCTTATTATCTTCAAACTAAATGCCCTTACCAACTGGCCAAATATAGTCGAACGAAATAGTACTGAATAAGACCAATAACAAATATTCTGTTTTTATTGATTTTGTTTTGTTTTGTTTTTGGTTCAATTCTACTACACCTGTTGGAATGGTCAGCTAATCTGAAGATAGCAAGGTATGTTATAGTAGCTATTGTACTCACATTATCAGTCTTCGAAGTTCTGTACCAGTCCTACTGCTTTGTTTTAATTGACTTTATTCTGTTATGTTCTGTTGTATTTTACTGTCTTTAAAATAATAAAAATAAATAAATAAATAAATAAATGTAGCATGTATCACTATGTGTAATTTGACAGCTTAGTGATATTCCATTATCGTTTTCTCCCTTTTCACATAATTCCTAGAAGAATCTGTAAATATTCACAGATCAGTATAAAGCTTTGGATTAGAATGTCTTGCCACATGATAAAAGCCTTGTGGATCATCTTTTGAGTGCATATTCTGTTATCTAATTGTCACAAATTTGGAGCCCCACTGGCTACATGATATGTAATAGACAAGTGTGAAAGTATCCTGTATCCACAGGACAGTCTATATGAGTATAAAATCAGCACCATTCTAAAAACACAGAAAAAAATACATTTTGCAAAGTTTCCTATATGCCAGTTTTCCTAAGGATTTTAAATTGAAAAAGGATTGCTATTTTTCTGTTTGGAAATTTGTCAAGAGTTGTCCACCTTACCAGTAAAATCCCATCAATAATGGAAATTCCTCTCTTGATTCAATCTGCAATAAAATAATGGTGATTCTTTGTGTATTATCTACTTCACTATATATATATATATATATATATATATATATATATATATATTCCACTGAGAAATCTTCTGTTTTGGTATCATAATTTAAAACATTTATAATGAATCATAACTATGTAATATTTGAAAGTATGACATGCAATTTTGAAGCTTTTTGTAAACTGTATTTTGGAATGTGTTTTTGTAAGTCACTTTTATATGTGACAGAATACTTTACAGTGAGTGTAGGCATGCAGGTGCATAGTTGGATTCACTGACATTAAGTTTCATTTCATGATCATAAAGGAAGTATTAAAAAGGTTCGTCTTGAAGATTTCTCAGGGTGATGATTCAGAGCTACTGCTAAATACAAAATCAGTTTAGGATAACTCACTTTAAGAATAATGTCCATGACTAGTTACAGAGATTAGAAAATACAGCTAGTTCTAGGAGTTTGTCCCTCAAATACCTACTATGATGTAACTTTTTTTTACCTGGCATGAAAAGAAAGACTAATTTGCCAGTCACCATCAAAGGTTCCCCCTCATGCTTCATCAGGCTTGTTCCCTGAGATTTATGACAAAGGTGTCCAAGGCTCCTGTACTAGCTGAGGGGTCAGTGTCTTCCATAATTGTGGAAAAAGACATAGCTATCACCTCCCAAACTGCAGGCGACTTCCCAGTTTTCATGGGTCCAGAACAACTTGTCCATTACTTGCAGGGAATGGGAAAAAGAATTTTATTTCTCTGCATCTACATTCAATCAGTCTAGTTAAGCATGAGTCCTTCATCTGCTTTTACTTTCTCAATTGCATGGAACATTAACATTAACATTGAACATTAACATTAACACTAACATTAACATTAACCTTATCTGGTGTTACGGTTTTATTTATGAATAAAATTCTTCCTTCTACAATAAAGGCTCTATAGAATAAGGTTTCATCCTATCATCCTTGAAGCTCTATCTCAAGAGTCCAAAATGGCACTGGAGGCAGATACATGCCTTGAGAAAATGGGGATCTCCAAAAGCATTTTAACGTACCTGATATTAAATGTGTGCCATCCTAATGAGTAGACTGATGCTTAGGCAAGTCCCCCACACCACTCACAGGAGGCAGGATTCTCCTTTATCCTTAATTACATCTCAAAGCCTGGCAGATATCATGTCCCCACTGATCCTGGAGAAACAAATTCTTGCCTACTCCATCCCTAGGCGAACTCTGGGAGCCATGGAGAGGGGCAACCACACAGTGACTGAGTTCATCCTGTTGGGCTTCACAGCAGACCCCGCCATGCAGCTGGTCCTGTTTGTCCTCTTCCTGGGTGTGTACTCTGTGACACTACTGGGAAACAACACCCTCATGGTGCTGATCTGTAAAGATGCCCGGCTCCACACACCCATGTATTTTTTCATTGGAAATTTGTCTTTTCTGGACCTTTTGTATTCTTCTGTCTACACCCCAAACATCCTAGTGACCTGCTTCTCCAAGGACAAAAGCATCTCCTTTGCAGGCTGTGTGACCCAGTTCTTCTTCTCCGCTGGGTTGTGCTACAGTGAGTGCTACCTGCTGGCCGCCATGGCCTATGACCGCTACGTGGCCATCTCCAACCCCTTGCTCTATGCTCAGGTCATGTCAAGGAGACTGTGTGTCTGTCTGGTTGTGTTCTCCTATACTGGGGGCTTCCTCAATGCAGTCATCTTAACCAGCAACACATTCACTCTGGATTTCTGTGATGACAATGTCATTGATGACTTTTTCTGTGATGTCCCACCCCTGGTGAAGTTGGCATGTGATGTGACAGACAGCTACCAGTCTATGTTGTACTACGTGTTGGCCTCCAATGTCATCACCCCCACCTTGCTCATCCTGGCCTCCTACCTCTTCATCATCACCGCCATCTTGAGGATCCGCTCCACCCAGGGCCGCCTCAAGGCCTTCTCCACGTGCTCTTCCCACCTCATCTCTGTCACCCTGTACATTGGCTCCATCCTCTTTATCTACGCTCGCCCCAGTTCAAGCTACAACCTTGAGAGGGACAAAATAGTTTCTACCCTCTATACTGTGCTGTTCCCCATGTTGAACCCCATGATCTACAGTCTGAGGAATAAAGATGTGAAAGAAGCTCTCAAAAAACTCTTTAATTTATCATAGGCTGCTGTCTGGTTCACACCCATTCTTCCCATCATTGCTAAGTGATAACACACTCTTAAAAGAAGGGTTGGGAAGTGTATTATCCAAGAAATCAATCTCTATTAAATGACGTTCAACCAAAATATTTCTTTTGTATTAGTTTCTCTGTTTTGTTTTAGTGATTGAACTATCATCTCTGCTATACTCTATAGATTCATTTTAATATTGATATAGTTTTTAAAACACAATTCTGGGTTTAATGCAAAATAAAAAAGCACACTTTCAGCATCCCAAAGGGTTAAATAACTTTTCCTCTAAATATTCATCTGTTCATTTTTTCTGCATAGTGATTAATATGGGAATGTGATGAAACCATACCACAGAGCATTGACATTTGTAAAGAAAATCTTAAGTACTATTAGTCAATTGCTGCTAGGTTTCTTATGTGACAGATGAATAAGACCTGTCAAGATATTTTTGGTGGAAACAAATGAGCACTTATGTATGATAAGATATAAAAATAAAGAGAAATCTGCAGGTAAAACAAGTGGTTCAGTGTCTACTATTTGTCCTATATGGTTTATTTTAATAAATTTTGTTAACATTCTCTGGTCAATAATTGCAATAGTCTTTCAATAACAAAATTCTAAACTTTGAGCTAAAAACTCCTCACTCATAAAACTTAATCTTTCATCTGCACTCTTCTAAAGGGCAGTGCATCAAACATTAAAGACATCAGCTGTATTTTGAAAATTGAGTTGTAAGGACTTTTTTCATAATTAAAATATTCTGGTTTACAAAACATTAGCATGGCTCTAGAACGTGTCCCTTCCACTGGAAAGTGCAGTAGAGATTCCCCAAGAGCCATGGAAAAGAAGTCCCCCAACAGTCCCACAAACCACCCTAGATAGCCCTACTAGGATTCCAAGATTTGCTAAATGCTAAGGTGAACAGCCCACAGAATTTATTAGGGGAATTTATTTGGTTAGCAGTATGTTATTGCAAAGGATAACAAGACAAGAGGTGTTCAACCTAGTTTTGTCCTGCATTGTGAGGGTATGAGACCTGGCCTACAGAGTTTAAGTGAGTACTTAAGGAATTAGGCCTAGGGCCAGGGCAAATTTCCATGTAGTTAGCAATCTATTGGATTTTTGACCACTACCTGAAGGGTTATCAGTGACTAGTGATATCTAAGGTTTTGGTTTGGTTTAAGCCCAAGGAGAAAAACATGCACTGGCTGGGCAGTAATAGTTGAGACTTTCTGACATTTGCTCAGGATGGAGGATCATGCAGAGGAAACAAGGGATTCTATAATGCAATTTTTTTTTCTTATTGTTCATAATTTGTTTCATTTAATTTGGTGGTGCTGGTTCCCCTACTAGGGATCACACTGCTGTGTGGCCCAAGGGAAAGAACCTAGAGGACACATTCACGCTAGCAGAGAACACTCTTTGGGGTGATGTGAAATCCTGAGGCACATATGTTCCATGGATTTAAACCATATCCATTGTTATTACCGGTTGTAGTTTTGTAAACTAAACCACTCCTGAACACTTTACCTAATATCACAGTGATGTGGGAGACACAGGTTTACAAAGATAGCTTTGCTTAAGGTCTTAGTGTAGAACTAACTTTTCCATTTGATTGGATAAATACCTTAAAAAATGATTGTTGAATTGTTTGGTAAAACCAAGTGTAGATTTGTCAGAAATTAAGTCTTCCAAAGTTGATGCATCAACTTGCGTCCCCATAAGCAATAAATGAAAGTTCCTTTTATTCCATGTTCTCATCAGAAACGGTGCTATCAGTTTATTTTAACCATTCTAATGCTTTCAGAGCTAGTTCACTTTTTAAATCTACAATTCAATAATAAAAATGATGTTGAACATCAAAAAAAAGCTCCTAGACATAGTAATTAGAACATTATGGAAGACTGTAGAGGAAATATCTTACTGAAAATAAATATTTAACATCTTGAGAAACTTCAGAGCATTTTATGATTCCAAATTTCACCCAATAAACATTTTTACCAAGCATCACCATCAAACTGTGAGTATATCCTTGAAACTATGTACTTTCTCCTAAGATCTCCCCATGATAGCTGCTAAAATGAATTTCATGAAATCTTATACTACAAAGAAATAAAATAACATATTACAGCACGTCAAACAACCCACAACAAAAATGATGACTGAAAAGGTTTTTTCAATATTTCATTTTTAAAATACAACTTATTACAATGGAAGGAAATACAGAAACGGGCACAAACTTGGTCACGGCATACATTACCTGGAAAATATAAAAACAGAATTCAGCAGGAAACAGTAACCCTCACGCCTGAGGTCGTACGGTCTGCGTTGCTTTCCTGAAGGCTTCCTTGACATCTTTGTTTCTCAGGCTGTAGATGAGAGGGTTGAGCAGCGGGTTGATCACGGTGTAGAACAGGGCAGCCACTTTGTCTTTCTCCAGGGAGTAGCTGGAGCTTGGCCTTGAATACATGAAGAGCAGGGATCCGTAGAAGAGCATGACAGAGACCAGGTGGGAAGCGCAGGTGGAGAAAGCCTTGCGCCTCCCTGAGGCTGAGCGGATCCTCAGGATAGCCAGGAGGATGTTGAGATAGGAGACGAGGATGACGAGCAGGCAGGAGAGGACTGTGAACCCCACCACACCTAGGAGGACCTTTTCGTAGACCCGGGTGTCTGTACAGGACATTTTTACCAATGGTGGAGCATCGCAGAAAAAGTGGTCAATGATGTTTTTGCCACAGAAACGCAGCCGGAAAGTGTTGGCAGTGTGGGCGATGGCGTTCAGAAACCCTGCTACGTAGGAGCCAGCGACAAGCCCGGTGCAGAGAGAGGAGGACATGGTGCCCGAGTATAGCAGCGGGCTGCAGATGGCCACGTAGCGGTCGTAGGCCATGGCCGCCAGCAGGTTGCATTCTGTGTAGGCCACAACGCAGGAGAAGAACAACTGGGCCCCGCATCCAGCCAAGGAAATACGCTTATCTTCCGAAACACAGCTGGCCAGGATTTTGGGGGTGTACACGGAGGTATACCAGAAGTCCAAAAACGACAGGCTTCCGATGAAAAAGTACATAGGTGTGTGCAGCCGGGAGTCAATCCGGATTAAGATAACCAGGGTCAGGTTCCCGGACAAGGTTGCCAGATAGATAGCTAGAATTATCCCAAATAGGATCAGCTGCCAGCGGGGGTCTGCTGAGATCCCCACCAAGATGAATTCAGTCAGGAAGGTGCGATTTCCCAGATCCATGTTCACTGAGAAAAACCTGATTATCACCACTGGAGGAAAAACTAACACTAATTTTTTCTACTGAGACAAGAAAATTGGTATATTGGTTAATTAATAATTACTAAAAAGCTTGGGAAATCCTATATCTTATTATCTAGCATTATAGCACTTCAGGTTGGAACTTGGGAAGATGATAGGATTTAGAGTAAAAATGATTTTAAAATTATGGAATCCATTTATTAGCTTTAATGTAAAAAGTCCCTATTCTCATAAGACAGATGAGAAGAATGAAATGACTAGTAATTTCCAGAAAGATCGTGTGACTGAGTAAAGGATAGATATTGGAAAACCATAGGCCTATCTTTGATTTGTAATGGACACTCAAAAACTTTCAGTAGCCTTCCATAAATTGAGCATTTCTTGTCTGAAGCTGTATATAACAATGTAGTGTATTGAGCCTCCTATTAGAAGAAGTAGAAAAAAACAGACCTGTCTGATCATCTGTTAGTTTCTATGCTACACCTCATATTTAATTAACCCACTTAGCTCCCATTACAACTCTATAACAAAGGACTGAGGGTTATAGCAGTGAATGAGAATGCAGTATTGAGTTTGAGTACACAAAGTCACAGAGCCGTTCAGCTGGGGACCTGGTATTGGGACTGAGACTCTGTGTAATTACTGCTGTGTGCTTACAAACTAGGTTATAGATAGGAAAGAGTAAGTTCAGCCATGTTATTATACAAAGAGGTGACTATAGATAATAATAATCTACTGTGTAGTTCAAAAGGCTAGAAGAAAGGATCTTCAATGTGTTCCTGTAAAGAAATTACAAATATTTCAGGAAATCTATGTAATTTAAACATTATATAATATACACATCCATAGAAGCATCCTATGGTAACACGTGTATGCAATTTGAATATATATATAATTTAAATTTTAAAATAAATAAACATAAGGAGACAAAAAACAAGTTGGTCATAGTAAAATAAAAGTGTCATTTAAACTGACTCCATTACTTGATATCTGTCATCTTAGAAAAATATCTTAACCTGTAAACACACATGTCTTCGCATGCAAAATGGTAAGAAAATCCCAATATTACATAGGTAAAATGCACAGATAATATAGTGAACAGGTAGTGCAGCGATGAAATGGTAGCTAATTTAAATCTGAGGAAAAAATGTATTTGTAAATTCTGAGTTTACACAAAAATCATAAAGTCAAGCTTCAACAAATAAGCAGTTGAAGTCAGGACAGTGGTATCATTAAGAATATTATTAAAATCTAGAAGTTTAACATCTATGTTACCCAGTACCATAACACAAAAATGAGACTGGTTTAGAAGTGCAAAGCTTGTTGGCCTGGGGTCAAAGCATGATGTAACTGTTACATAAAACTGACACCAAACAAGTGTGTGAATTAGGAAATTCATCTCCATTCTCAGGAGCATATTTCCCCATAAATGGTTAGTCCACTTTCCAGTAGCAATCAGTTATGATTCCAATTAGTTAACATCTCTGAAACAAATCAGCAGGAAACTATAGAGGACCTCGCCTGTCATGATAAAATGTTCCATAGCAGACTAAAAATCCTTCCATACCCTTGGGAAGTAACAAAGACAACTGCATTCATGTTTTCTCCTCAAGATTTGCTTCCCTAAAAAAGAAATCAATCCATTTTCAAGCCTCTATATTCCTTAATTTCTTCATATGAAAATAACTCGTGACTGAAATGTAAGAAATTACCTAGCTCTCTGGGAACTAATAAAACATAACTCTCCCCACTATCCACATAGATATAAGAATAAATGCACAAAATTTTAGAGGATTCAAATACTCTCAGGAATTTATCAGTGGATTTTCTGCTTAGTATTCTTAGATTTAAAACCTTCTTGCATAGAAGATGTCTCACTTTATTTCCAGTATTAGCAATACTAACAAGAGATAAAGGACAGATGTAAGTATTTAAACTTAGTACGTGTGGAGCTGAATTCTTAATCTTCACTTTCAGATTTGGTCTATATATTCCTTCTCCATATCAATTAATGAAATTTTTACCATTTTTTCTGAATTCAAAAATATAGAATCAATTGATTCCAATTTTCTTCTATATACTTTTAATTCTCTCAAAATCAAAACCTTAATTTCCCTTCCTTCAAACTTTTCCTGAGTCTTCCCACTTCCCATCACTTCTGCAGTTACCATTGTGGCTCAAACCACCACCATTTTCACCAAGAGGATTGCAATAGCCATCTAAAAACTTGTCTACACCCTTATGCCCTCTGGTGCATGGTGGACAGAGTAGTCAGTATGGTCGAATAGATCAATAAGGCACTGTAACTCTTGTACTTTCAACCTCGTAAAGATGCCTAATTTATCACACACACACACACACACACACACACACACACACACACACACACAGTGACCTTGCAATTATTCACAGCTGAGCTCTCTCGAAAGCACGTTGTCTCCTAAAACCCTACTCTCCTGGTTCTTCATTCTGCTCTTGTATTGCTGACTTTTCCACCTTCTTGAATATGCATCTCTGTCTTTTAACCAGTCTATTCCTGCTCCCTGAAGCACTGCTCTCCAGAAACCTGCATATTTCATCTCCTCTAGGTCCTTTTCATATGTCACTTGCTAGGGATCATACTAATCACTTATTTTTTTAAAGATTCCATGCCCACTTCTCACCAATAATCCTCATCCTTCTGACTCTACACAGATCCTGTTCTGTTATCCTCCATTTCTAGCTCTTGCATTCTAATTTACATCATATGGTAGCTCTTATTTTTCATATTTGATGCCTGTGTCTCCCTACCAGAATGCATCAACCACAAGAAAAAAAGTTTGTTTATTTATTGCCATATTCCAGCATCACAGCCAATTCCCAGCAACTTAGCTGTGCTCAGGACATATTAGAAAATATCTAATTAATGACCTATGTATCTTGGACCTGTTTTTCCTGATGTACTGTCTACTTCTCACCTCGCTTAAAATTCACAGAAAAACAAAGTGCACTTTCCTGGCACAGTACACGGTAATATAATAAGAAGCATGAATGCATAAAAGGTAAGACTCACTCCCGAGACCTCACATTCACCTGGAGTCTATACTACACTGTTGATTGTGTGTGACTGTGAGATAAAAGGCACAGAAAACATCACAACCGAGCATGCTAAACCCCTGCACCCAGATAGCACAGTTCCTGGGAGTATCTCTGTTCCCTGTTGCCTTCACTGGGATGTGAAAAACCCAACGCAAACGATGTGTTTCTCCAGCACCTAAAGATGAGCTCCAAGGAGGGAGAGCAGCATGGGGTCGTAACATAAACAGCAGAAAAGCACAGCCACTGAGGACAGATCTGATCTCAGTTCTTTGTGTTCTGTTTCTTTTCACTGTTGCTGAACATATGGTCTTTCAGAGCAGATATCAGACTGAATTTCAAATTGTATATTAGGAAAAAATATACCATTGGATGGAATCTGAGTTAGAGAGAGCCCGTGTGTGTGTGCATGTGTGCACACATCTCTGTGTGTTGGCATGACAACAATCACCTGATGGCCACACCAGACTCTATTCCCCTTCTAAAATCCAGCTGCAGTCACAGCAAGGCCAAACCACTCAGCTGCCCGTGATCTCAAATGCTTACCTCTGGTCAGCAGCACCAGTTCTGGGAGGCGGCGCTGTCCATCCTTTGTGGCATTTTGCTGTGCAGCTCGGGGGCCACAATATATATGTTTCCTCAACAGCCCTTTGAGACCTCTTCCACACAGCACCCAGAAATATGTGCCTCTGTTCTCAAAGGACACAATTAAGGGTTTGTGTGGTATATGGGGAGAGATAACACATTAACTAGGATGTGATTGGGTGAGCAGGATCATATTAAAAGTTGACACTCTCTCAATGGCTCTATGTCACAATATGATCATTAAATGTGTTTGATGACAGAATTTCCCTGAACTGTACTACTGAGAGTTTTCTGAGATATATGTTCTATAATATTTTTTCCATGATGCGTGCTCCTCTGTCTGTCCAGAATGACCTTCCCTGGCTCCTTCACTGCACAGGCCCTGCCCAGCCCTGGTGTTACAGCAGAATCAGGTCTCGCCACCATCCATGCACTGAAACCTGGACCCCAGGACCTGTGACGTGACTGCATGTGCAGCTCGGGCCTATGGAGATGAGATTAAGCTAAAAGCAGCCATTAGAGTGGTCCTAACCCCACAGGAATGGCCAGTTTGCCAAGAAGCATTCAAAGATACAAAGTGTCACTCCGGATGTGAGGCCACAGAGGAAAGGGAATGCGGGAATCCTGCAGCCAGGCAGCCATCTGCAAGCCAGAGAGGAAGACCATACAAGAAGCAGCCTGTCTTGGTTACTTTTCACTCCTTGCTGAGACAAAACACCTGACACCCAAAATTAGGGAAGGAAAGGCTTATTTAGCTTACAGTTTCTGGAGGTTTCAGTCCATAATCAGCTGGCTCCAAGGCATGGTGGCATGGCACTGGGGCAACACTTCAAGGCAGCAGCCGAGCAAAAGCAGCCAGAGTAAAAAAGGGGCAAGAGCAAGCCTCTTTTTCTCCCTTAAATTGTACACAGGCCACCCGCTCTCTCCAGGGTGGGTGTAGCTTAACAAATCTTGTCTTCCTTTGCACAGGATGAGGATATTTACAAAGTAAGAACCCTGGCTCCCTGCTGAGGCCCTCAGTTAAACTTCTGACCTTCTCAATTGACACAATGAACAGGTAACTGCTTGTGCTCCACACCCCAGGATGTAGAGCTGCTAAATTACTTAATTAAGCTTCTAGACTTCTCAACTTGACACAATGTATAAACCATAACACAGCCCCATAAGCACTTTGCACTTGGATATCTGGCCTCTGTAGCTGTGGAAAAATATATTTTTGTTATTTAAACTACACACCTTGCAGTATTGCACTAGGAAAGTCCTGCAAACCATCAATAGTAGAGCCTTTTTATGTTGCAACAGTCTCATATTTTATACACAAAAGGACTACTAAGATTAAGAAATGTGATGCATCACAATGGAATAGTCTCTCATTTTAAATTTATGCATAAAACTGAAAAAAAGAAGCACAAACATTTACAGGTCCTTAGTTATCAATCCCTGCTTCGCCAAGCAAAGATTTCCATTCTGAATCTCCCCTTGTATGTAAAGTTTTTGTGCAATCTCACTCAGTCTGCCTCTACTTATGTATCCGTTTCTGTGTTCCAGGCTATTTATATCTTCCTACCCATTTCATATCACTGATTTACTGTTGCTATGGTCTTCTAATTTTGGGGGGAGGTGGGGAGGGGAGAATGCTGTTTAATTGGAAGTCCACAGTGACTCTAAGTAATATTTGTTCTCTATTTCATCTATTGGAGAGGAAACTTGTTATCTTGCATTATACAAGAGGCAGAAATCAGAACAATATGATTTTTCCCATACAGGAAACCCAAAATATAAATTAATTAAAGAGCAAAATAAAGGAGAGACTGTAGGGAACAGCAAAGCAGACCTTTTGCAGGAGGGGAAGGAATTCATGACAAGCAAGGCATAAAGTGATTGAAAAAAATCAAGAATTCAATTCCCCAAAATGTAACTATTATGTATTCCAAACATACATGCAGACTGCTATTTCTACAAAAAAGATTGTTTTCCTTCCTTTCTTTTTTTTTTTTTTCAAGAAGTCCAGTCTAGTGACAAGGACATAGTGATAACCTGCTGTAAAATTTCACTTCTCAGGTACTTGGGCTTAAGGAAACTTAGCTCTAACTGGAATTTTCTGCAGGGCCTCTTTGACATCCTTATTTCTCAAGCTGTAGATCAAGGGATTCAACATGGGGATCACCACGGTGTAGAACACCGACACCACTTTGTCCCGTTCCAGGGCGTAGCTGGTGCTGGGCCGGGAGTAGATGAAGAGGATGGAGCCGTAGTACAGGGTGACAGCCGTCAGGTGGGAGCCGCACGTGGAGAAGGCCTTGAGGCGGCCCGTGGTGGAGTGGATCTTCAGGATGGCCAAGAGGATGAAGAGGTAGGAGGCCAGGATGAGCGCGGCGGGGGCGATGACATTGGAGGCCAGGATGAAGTACAGCGCGGCCTGGTAGCTGACCTCCACGTCACAAGCCAACTTGACAAGCGGGGGCAAGTCACAGAAGAAATCATCAATGACATTGCCACCACAGAAGCTCAGGGTGAAAGTCTCGCTGGTGATGATTGTGGAGTTTACAAAGCCGCCCAGGTAGGAAGCTGTGACAAGACTGACACACAAGTTGGGGGACATGGCCTGGGAATAGAGCAGCGGGTTGGAGATGGCCACGTAGCGGTCATAGGCCATGGCGGCCAGCAGGTAGCACTCACTGTAGGCCAGTCCCGCAGAGAAGAAGAACTGGGCCACACAGCCTGCAAAAGAGATGCGTTTGTCATCAGAGACGCAGGTCATCAGGATTTTAGGGGCGTAGACAGAAGCATACCAGAGGTCCAGGAAGGACAGGTTTCCAATAAAGAAGTACATGGGTGTGTGGAATCGAGAGTCAGCACAGATCAGGCAAATCAGGGTGAGATTTCCCAAGAGGCTGAGAGCATAAATGATGAGGAAGATGCCAAAGAGCACCAGCTGGAGCTCCACATCTGCTGTGAACCCTAAAAGGATGAACTCCTGCATCTCGGTGGAATTTCCCTTGCCCATGACTGTGGTTTTCAGAGGTCTTTTCTGTGAAGAGATTAGAGCATACAGCCTGACTTAAGCTATCACTACAGGTTGCCCCCACGGTTTGTCAATCTGCGTGATGGAAAATACCCACATCATTCCTCGATGCTGCTTACTATGAGATGTGTTTATGCCAAACTGAGCATTATTCCTTTTTGATAGACAGGAAGCCAGCTCTGTGCTAACTCAGAGGTCCACTGTTAAACATGTTGCACAGTGAGTGTCACCTATCAATCCAATGTCTCCTCCATTTTTATGAAATGGAGACTCGTGTATGTTTTTTTAAGTTTTTTGTTCTTTATTTTTTGACATTCGAAGACATTTATATGCACAATTCAGAAACAACATCTAGGGACAGATTCACTTTAGCTTTTCCTGGTATTTGATTTAGAAATAGTGATCTCTTGACCTAAATGAAAAGTATTCTGGAAATAAGGCCCACCAAAGCCCTACTAAATGCAGAAGACTTCTGATATTAAAGCAGTTGATGGCAAAATCTGACAAGAAGGCAACTTTTGGTGGTTCACTCTTCCAAGGCAACAAAGGAAAATTCTACAAGGGCTGTGTTAGCAATCTCTCCTCCATGGTTACTGACTCTCTTTGTTGGCTTCTGCAGTACTACACCCACACCCAGGTACCAGCAGATCTCACCCTGGTAACTCTCCATGATTCACATTCCGTTACACAAACGTCAAGCCAAATGGCACAGTCTGTCTGCTGCCAATCAAGCACACAACTCACTGGGTTTGGTTATCCTAAAAAAATAAGCCTTAATGCTGGAAGATTGGGAACACAGCCTCCTGAACTGAAACAGGGTAGGCTGAGAGGATTCATTAAAAACTAATTGAATTAAAGTAGATATACTGGCAAGAGTTATTCTTATTCTGCAACATTATAGGGTGTGTGGCTCTTCCCTCTATATCACACTTCTTCAGGTCTATACTCATTTGAGAAATTTTGCCTTTTCTTTTCTCTTAATATTTATTCTGGTTTTGATGACTATATATTAAATGTACACATTAAAGGAACTTTTTGTCATGTTTCAGCACATGCATAAAATGTGTGCTATTCAAGTGCAACCTTCCTCTGTACAACCTGTCTTTCCCAGACTCTTCGAATCACTGTTTTACATTCAGGTTAACATGGTTTGAAACGCCATGTGTGAGAGAAAATTTGCAATATCTGTGTTTCTGTATCTGGCTTATTTCATTTAACAAAGTGTCCTCCAGTTTTGTTCATTTTGCTGAAAATTGACAGCATTTTTGTCAAGTTAAATGTTTGTACAATAAAGAAAGAAGATTACAATAAGTGACATTTCATTGTTTCCCTACATCCAGGCTGTCAGTTTCCTAGGCTACTTTTTCATAAAGCATTTTCCTAGAAGCTGCTTAGGATCCTGAGCCAGCAGATGCGGGTTCTGAGCTTAGTCGGCTGCTGCCTATTTTAAACAACATCCTTGCCTCCAGAACTCTGCTTCATGCCTGCCTTTATCAGTTCAGTGGGACTTCATTAAATCACAAATGTGAGAAAAGAAAATTGAAAAGTATGCTTTAAAACCATTGTCGCAATCTCTAAATTTCATGATGTGCTAATCTCTGTTCTCCACCCTTCAGACACGCGAATTTACCTCTTAAGGATTTCCACTCGCACCTCTGCTGTGACCACCGTGATCACCAGCTGTTCTCACAAATAAAGCAGCCCTGGTGACCACATGGGTTTAACACAAGCTGGGTCACTGCCAGATTCATGCAGGGAACTTCAGGTGGGAATGAAAATTGCAAAAGACATTTGTTCTCCAACTTCTCTTATTTGCTTTTATAATTTTTAAAGCATAAATATATAAATATTAGTGTGATTATATACAGTCATGAAAATGTACATCAGTGAGTTCCCAAATGAAATGAACTGAAGGAGGCTTAGTGAGAGGCATAAAGCATACTAAGTCACTGTCCGTATTTTTGCAGGCAGATTGCAGAAATGCTAAAAGGAAAAAAATTGAATGTAAAGCGCAGAGTTAAACCTATATCACAAGCCGGGCGTGGTGGCACACGCCTTTAATCCCAGCACTCGGGAGGCTGAGGTAGGCGGAGCGTTGTGAGTTCGAGGCCGGCTTGGGCTACCACGCGAGTGCAAGGCCGGCCTGAGCTACACAGTGCGACCCTGCCTCAAAAAAACAGGGCCAGAAGTTTGGCTCAGCGGCTTACGGGCCTGTCAGGCAGGCGCGAGTTTGTGAGCTCGATCCCCGGTGCCACAAAAAAAAAAAAAAAAAAAACCTATATCACACCCCAGTCCTACCCACTGCCCTGTGTGGGTCACACGTATTTCCAGGAAATGTCTAGTGGCCCATATGTACATGTATTAGGGTGCAATGACAAGAAAACAAACCAAAGAGTCAAGCAATGTGCACCATTCTTGGAGTTAATTTTGAAACCATATTTCCCAAGGTTCCTTGTAAAGAGAAGAGTGAAATATAATGCATAATATACTAAGTTGTATAAACATGTGAGCACATAGGTAGACAGACAGATGATATAAATAGATAGATAGATAGATAGATAGACAGATAGATAGATAGATAGAGACAGATAGATAGAGTTTCCTAAAGTTATATTTCATCGCCAGTCAACCACAGACTCAAAGCTTGCTGCATGCATTTTGGATTCAAGAGGTGCTCAGAAAATTTCTCTCCACAAGTTATCTCTTGTCTCCAGCAATCAAACAGCTCCTTTCATCAAGAGTATCCTTGAAGAACTACATGCCTGTGGAATTGGACACACTTGTCTCTGGACACACTTGTGGCCCTGAACAAGCCCGACCTCATCTGGACTTGGTCACACCAAAGGAGCTGGCCTCTTAGTAATGTATTGGTCCTCCTCAAGCTTTTCCTACCCAATGGTTACATAAAGCAGTTTGGTGCTTTATTAGATAGTTCTTCAGGTGTATATTAATTATAAATGTTCAACAGGATACCAAAGATAGATGGATAGATGGATAGATAGATAGACAGATAATACTTTTCTGTTAAGAAGCTTTACCATGCACTAGCTACTATAAAAGAAAAGCATTTTAAATTCATGAAAATATTGATGCTTTTTAATTTGCATGCATGTTGACATGCTCTAAGTATTAAAATGATTCCTGCTGCACAGCAGGAGGGAGAACCAAAGCTACAGAGAGCTTGCAAGAATGAAGAGATCTCAAGCATCATCTAACTGTCCATGTACTGAAACAGAAAATCAGCCCTTGGTAGAAAATTCTGGGGATGCTTCAGCTTTCTTCATTAAATACAATCATAAAATAACAGAGCCTTATTCTATTGCACGAAGTAGAATTGAGCGATGGTTTCTTACATTAGCAATCATCTTAACATTTTTTTATATTGTGATTTACTAACCTTGTTCTCCCTTTGTATAAGTAAATAGAATACTTATTCCTGTGATCATAAATAGGCACTCCCACTGAATTTTCACTGAAATTCATATTCTGCCACATTACCTTAATGTAAAAGTGCTTTCTGCTCACAGAAATTCTCTTCCTAGGGATAGCAACGCTGGACTATTAAATGGGATTAACATCCCTTTGGGATGTGCTGGTGAACGTCAGACCTTCACATGCTATTCTGGTGCCAAGTGACCAATTACAATGCTCAGTTATCACTGTGGGATGCAGATGGGAGAGATCAGTCATCATGTGTACTCATGATGCAATTAATCTAGACAAAGTTTGGTATATGAGTCTTATTTACTAATTTGAACTGGTGTGGACATTTAACCTACAGAATAGCCTGAAAAGAGCAAGTATTCTGAAATTATTGTAGTCTATAATAAAAACGGTAAAAAAAAAATAATGATAATGAAAATATCTCAAATTGTAGACCTGGAATATGTTGATCATTGATCAGGAAATGTCATCTTGACTGGAGGGAGAATGGTAACACACACTCCTGGGTGGGACACAAAGGTGTGACCTTGGGCACTGTATATGGTCCCTGGCGTTCCCTGCATGGCTCCTGCTTGGCTTCCTTCAGCCACCATAAACTGAGCAATTTTCCCGCCTTGAAGACCAGTGACTATGGACTGAACCCTCTGAAACTGCTATGCCGTCCACATGATAACTAACTAATAAAACCAGCATTTTAAAACATTACCCTATTTTATAAGCAATTATATTGATAGAAAATCATCAAGTACCCCAAAATCACATGTTTAAAGCAGACTTTATTTCTACATCAGTATCAATATGTTGATTCATTTAAAATATGTATGACAATTCAAATGAGATTGGCAGTGAGCTAGATATTAGGAGAAATGCAACTGTAGGACAAAGTAAGGTCTTGGGTGCATTAATTAATGGTTAAGAGACAGAATGAAAATGGAAATAGAATGGGAATGAATCCCAGGTCTATAATTTAGCAGGTGTGTGACCAAGAGTAATGTATTTAAAATCATTAAAGCTCAATCTTTGTATCTATAAAATGAAGTAGCCTGTTATTAAGATTAAGTGAGAGAATAATTGTAAAGTCAAAAAGAAAAAGTAATTTTA